>SNQJ01S0279388.1:0-11253 GCA_010110895.2 Picea sitchensis | reverse complement strand
CTTTGAAATCTTAATTGCTCATTTCTAGGTCTTAAGGAACAATTTACAGCTTTGTGACCGAAGTTAGAACAATAGAAACAATAGCTGTAGAAAAATTCTTTGTACCTAGAAAATGGTTGTCTTCTTTGAACAAATTGATTTCTTTCTTACTGATGACGTCTTTTAGTAGAAAGAACATTGTTTCTTCATTCTTCAGATGCAACCCTGACACCTTTTCCTTTACTCATCTTGGGTGGCCGATTGTCTTCCTTTGTTTCTGCAGGTTTGTTATCGTAATTGGTTGTGCTTTTGACAAACTTGATAGGTTCTTCAATTCCTGGCTTCCCACTGCTTGATCCCTCTTCATACCCCAAACCAGTTTTCAGCTTGGGATTCATTTACTAATTCAGAATGGTGGTTAATCCTTCTGAGGATTTGATACTTGACAGATTCTGATTATACAAGGCTTGAAATTTCTCCATTTCTTTCCTTGTTTTCACTACTTCTTGTTCTAATGATTCACATCTTGCCTTCTTTTCTGATAGTTGTTGTTTCATAATCTCTTCGATTTTCTTTGCCTCTTCCAATTCTACTTTTAATAGGACAAGGTATTCATCAGGTTCTTTACTGTCTTTCTCGAACTGTTTTAACAACTGTCTTTGCTTTCTATTCTTGATTCTTAGTCTGTCAATCTCTTCCAATGCACTGATCAATTCTCCTTCCATGTCAACCACAGCTTCTTCATCATCCTCATTATTGTCTGTGCTTTGATTATCATAATTCTCTTTGGCCATAAGTGTGAAGTCATTTAGTTTATCTTCAATAGATGAATCATTATCCTCTTCATCTAAAGGATCATCATCATTGTTTACACAAAGACTTTTCTTCTTAATGTTATTCTATTTAAAGAAATTTATGTGTTTGTATTTCTCCTCATCATCACAAGTTTGATCCTTTCCTTTGTGGGGACATTTATTTGCAAAATGACCTATCCTACCACAGTTAAAACATTTTAAGGGCAATTTTCCTTTGTATTTGTCTGATCCATTCTTCAGTCTCTTCACAAATTTTGCTTCAATTTCATCGGGCTCAGAATCCTCATTCTTGTCTGCCTTAAATGATGCTTCTCTGGAGGTGGGTTTATCTTTAACTATTCTCATTTCATATGCAGTCAATGTTCCGAGAAGTTGGTCAAACTATAAGGTTTTCAGATCATTAAGTTCTTCTATAGCAGAGACCTTCGGGTTGAACCTATCTGGGAGAGATCTCAAACTTTTTTGAACTAAAGAAGGTTCCCCAATTGTTTCACCAAGTGCCTTCATTGCATTTACCAATTCTTCTATTCTCAGAAAGTATTTTCCAATAGTTTCATCTTCCTTCATCTTCAGTTGTTCAAACCGTATTTTGTAGGTTTGAAGCTTTGCATCCTTTACCTTCTCATTACCTTCATAACTGTTAATGAGTTTGTCCCACATTTCTTTGGCAGTTCCTAGATGCATAACTTTTACGAATTTTGCTTCTACAAGCCCACTCAAGATAGCATTCATAGCCTTAGCATTGAAGCTAAATTCTAGTTTTTCATCCTTATTAGCTAGCACAACTGGCTTTACATAACCAGTATCTACCACATCCTAGACATTTGCACCTAAATCCATTATGTAGGTTCTCATTCTAACTTTCCAGAAGGCAAAGTTTGTTCCATTGAATAGAGGGGCCTTATTGGTTGAATTTCCTTCATGTGTTGACATGTTTAAGCTCTAGGATCTGCCCTTAGAAAAAAAAGGGGTCGGATCTGATACCAATTGTTGGACAACTAAGAGGGGGGGTGAATCAGTTGTATCTGAGCTTAAACAATTATGCTTCTTTTAAACTCTTTGCTGAAACACTAAATGATGATCACAATAATGCAAGGAAATAAACAATGGCATATTCAGCATTAGTCACATATATGAGAAACACAGAGACAAAAATTTCCTGAGGAAACCCATACAGGGTAAAAACCTCTTTTTCTTTATATGATAAGTAATAATTACGTTCTTTACATTATCATACATATGAGCACCAACTCATAATGAGGATACAACCTCTGTTTTGCAAGCTGCAACTTGCTGAGAGCACCAACTCTCTGTTTTCTCTAGCACCAACTAGAAGGAAGCACCAACTCCCTGTGTTCAAGCCCCCACTTGAACCTCTAAGGAAAACAGTCCTCCCTAGCACCACCCAACCACCTTGAAATATAAATCTTTTCTTCTGAAACTTATTACAGTGATATAATGTTCAACAATGGCTTACCCGACTTATCACTGTTCTGCTGCATATCATTGCTCTGTCTACCTCATTGCCTTCCTGCACACATGACTTGCGCTATCTGTTCTTCTGCTTGTAAGTATTTGTGCGCCATGTCCATTCACTGCACAGATCCTCTTCTGTGCAATTCAGCTACTGCACTCTCCTGCTTCTTCATACAATAATGACCTTCAACAACAACAACCACAACAAACTCTCACAGCAATAGTAACCCCATCTCTTCTCTGTACTGTGTATTTATAGCTTCTGTGCACCTTGTGCATGCAGTGTTCGCAATGCCTCTACATGTTGACTCTGCACCATTATCCTCCACCTCTTGAGTGCTCTGTCTAATTATCATCGTAACTCTTCATCTTCTCTGGTGGTTCGCCTCGTGTGTCCAACATCACTGTATGTTATACTCAGATTCCTCAGTCTCTCTGGCAGTTTAAGACTCTTCATCTTCTCTGAGACAGTCGAACTCTTGATCTTCATCGACCCTAATCGACAATTCATGATCTTGGTGAATCAGAGGTCCTAATCTCATCGTGATATCGCATCTCGGTGTTCCTTTGTTGGAGATTTTCGTTACTCCAAGTCACGATAGGCGAGACTCTGAGATGGAGCTCAGATCAACGAACCACATCTTTTGATGTATTGACGGTCAAGATCATTTCATGATCTCGCATCTCGCTGATCCTAAGATGGATATTTTTGTCACTCCAATTCGCGATAGGCGAAACTCTGAGATGGAGCTTTATGGTGCTATGATCTTTCGCCACACGTCCTCTTGATCCAACAGTCCTTGATTAAATCACAATCTCGCATCTTCGCTATTCATTTGACTTTCCAGTTAGCGAGATGATGATATTTCACCACGTGTCCTCTTGATCCAACGGACCACGATTAAATCATGATCTCGCATCTTCGTTGTTCCTTTGACTTTACAGTCAGTGAGATGACGATCTTTCACCATGTGTCCTCTTGATCCAACAATCCTTCTGTGATCCAGATCCGACGGCTGTCCTTCTCGACTTGGAGTACCCAATGTTTGGACTCTCAACCTATGAACTCCCGAGTTCACGAGATCTCTTGATCTCTCGCCACCTGTCCCCCCAGATGGACAGCTATAAATATCTCGCCACTTCGCTGCCTCGCGACTTTGAACACCCAATACTGGGGCCTTTATCCTACGAACCCCCGAGTTCACGAGATCTCTTCGATCTCTGCCACGCGTCCTTCCCAGATGGATGGTCCTGATCTTATTTCCACTTTTCCGCCTCGCATCCTCATGCCTTGTGACTTTGAACACCCAATATTCGGGCTTTCACCCTGCGAACTCCCGAGTTCATGAGATCTCTCCAATCTCTTCCACGCGTCCTTCACAGATGGACGGTCCTGATCTTCTCGCCACTTCGCTTCTTCGTGACCTTGCACCTCATGACCTTTAACACCAAATCCTCAGCTCTTCCACTCATGAGCTTCCAAGTTCACTCAGATCTAACACCTGAGATATATCCTTCTCTTCAGCGCGTGCTCTTCTTGTTTTTATTCATATCTGATGGCCCTTATGCTGTCGGGAATTTTGGATGGGATCCAACGATCAGCGACACTTCTCCTCCAAGTTTACACATCCTTCTTACTTGGAAGAATTTCGACTTTGCACTAATTCCTCCTGAGCCTACGTTGTTCCTATTTGTCCATCGATGTACATTCTGATCCTGCCATATTCACTGTTGTACTTTCCATCAATGACAATCATACGCTATCTGTTAAAAATTTGCCAACATGTACAACACTCTCTCTAGGTGAGAGAGGTGGTTGAAGATTTGAAGAACAAGTTTTTGAACTTGTGAGCAACTTCCTCCATGTGAGAGACTGCGCAGAGGAAGGAGAGAACTCCTGGAAGAAACCCCGTAGCTGCCATAGAGCCCTGAGACTTCTTGTCCAGCCTGTTCCTATAACCCAGGGCAAGGGATATTAGCAACCGAAGGACTATCTAGGTGACAGAGAAGGTGTATACTCCTGGGGTGGAACAGGCATGTGGGGAATGAGGGTCTATGGGCAGTGAGCATGGGAGGTTCCTTGGAGAGAATTCCTTCCTTGTGGTTGTGTGTTGTTTTCCCTGTAACCTTAGCCTAGCCTAGATTTCCTTGCCTTGGGGTGGAGCTTAGTCCCAACTCAGGGGTGACCCATTGCTGAGCTGATGAGTAGTGTGGTCTAAGGCTAGGAGGTTCGTGGAAGGCCTGCACTTGGTCGGTGGATTCTACCACTATTAAAATATAAGTATCTGATTATGTTTTTATCACGTTTTTCGTGACTCTACTGTTTATGTTATCATGATTTCCATTGTGTATATGAATTAATATGGAATGCTATGGATTGTTAATTATAGCAGTAAATAATATGTTTTACTCTGTGCTTAAATGCGTTATGTATATAGTGGCGTTATAACCTTCTCTTAATAGCGATTAAACCTTGGTAGCTGAAAAGGTGCGCTACACAATGTTTCCATAAGAAGGAAAAACAAAAGGTTCCCCTGGAGTATGGGTTCCTTCATTGGTCATTTCGGGAACTGGCGCCATTAAATAAATATCCAATCTAGAGTCCTCTAGGGAAAACAAACATCACATGCTAAAAATCTAGCATGTAAGCAAGCAAACAAAACCTTCTCACAATGAATGCACTAGTTGGTGATGAAATCCAACGTCGCAGGAACAATCTAAGAAGGAGCTGAGATAGAGCGGGTGGAAAAGTTACGTTGATGACCTGCTTAGTAGAATTCCACCCTGGTGCAAGCTCCCACTCATAAACATGGGTATACCCTCCAAGAATTCTGAGTGAGTTTGGCCAACGTCGATTCCAGGTACCGTGAAAACTTGCTCCTCCACAGTCACCTTATGTAGAAACCCTAAAGAGATAGGCCACTAAGGTTACCAATCACTACATTGATGCCTGGGGAAGCAATCGACAATTTGATTCACGCGCAAGGGCAGGGTATCTAGCCCGAAATCAACTTGAAAGGATTCCAGTCATCATTGTGGGTATATCTTCAAATGACCCCCATAATATGTGCAATCTCTACACCAAGACCAACAAAGCAAGGTGAGTAACTCTTCCAGTCTCAATGCAACCTCGTGATTGACCCTTGTTTAAGAAGGGCTACCCAGGACAAAATGTAATAAGTGGATTTAACTGCTCCCTAACACAGGATTCTATGTTTTTTTGCAACTTTGGAAAGTTATATTTCACACCTATTCCAAATCCCTATAACTAATCTAATGTAGGTTTGCTACCAGAAAGTATAAAAAATGTCTAATCAATTTTTTATAAGCGCTTTATTTTATGGTTGTTATTACTCAATAGGAAAATGGAATGAACAATATGGTGTTTTGACCGACTTGAAAGTTATGCAAATATATGAAGATGCAATATTTTCATTTTGATGAAAGTTATTCTACGAGAAGGAGAAAACATTTATCATTCCCAGATGCACAATGTCCCAAAATTTACTAAACTCACCAATATCAATATTTTCAAGAAATGAGACAAATAGACTGTACACCAATACATGATTCAATTTAAGACCAAAAATCATGCAATTTTGCTACTTCAAATGCAAGGATGCCCCCAATCTAATGCAAAGAAAGAAATACGAATTTTTTTTCAAAGAAGCTAAAAGAAATAGAAAATCACTTCAAAACAAAAACAACCCAAACAAAGTTTCTCTTTCTGCGAATTATTCAGAAAAAAGAAGTGTTGTTTTCACTAAACAGTTCTAAAGAAAAACAAGGCTTTAATTTTTCTTTCACAAACCAAAACAGGGATGTAAGGAAGAAATTTCAAGTAATCAATGAAAATTGATATACTCAACAATCACCCAAATCAAACTTTCAACGTAGATAAAAATAAAAATGACAAGAAAGTAGTTCACCAAATGCACATGGACAAAGAACTTTCCAAGCAGCAAGAAATCAAAAAACACAATCAATCCCAACTTTTAATCCAATCAAAGACTTTTGATCAAACAAGCACTCAGATCTCGAAATTAGAGATTATACCCTTTTCGATAAAAGGTCAAGAAGTAAAACCTGGGAAAAAATGATTAAGAAGAGTTTTTGATCTCTGAAAAACAATCAACTGCGAGATTTGAAGTCAAGAAATAGTCAAATATTGGCAAAAGAAGTTCTTCGCAGGTAAGCAAACAAATATGGGCATAAAAAGGGATAAGAAGACCTATTCCAAAAAATTTACAAATGATTTTGCAGCCTAGTAGTGAGGTGCAGTGTGAAAATTAGGCATTTTCGCAGTTTAGACATAGTTAGGGTGCGATAAGGTCGCACTGGAATGAGAAATAGGGCGTGATAATCAAGTATTTTCATAGGCTATAGAGAGGTACAGTGGGAGACTATTTGAAATCAAGGAAAATTTGGAAAAAGGACAAAATATTTGAGTGAGCTTCTAGGCCCAGAGAGTTTATATAGATCTCCCACAAACTTAGAGACTAGTTGGAAATGAAAAAGAGTAGGCTAAGAGAAAATGGCCAATGAAAAACCACAAAATCAGTCGCTTCCCCAGTGGAGTCGCCAATTTTGTTATCGGATAAATCGGTATATGCGGACATTAACAGATCTCCCTAGATCCACCTGGATCTAGAACAAAACAGGATAGGACATGACACTTCCCCTAATTATAATCATTGAATTTGTCATTGAAGAAGGAATAAGTGGCGTACCTTTAAATATCACTTCCTTATGTCTTTGTTGTCCTTGCTTTGCTTTGGTAGCCTTGTGATATCAGATCTACAATGACACAAATTGACCAAGGTGAAAGCAACAATAATACATTCAATGAAGACTTAAACATGTGATCAAGGAGTCATGTAAAAAAATAAAAGTGATTTTATGGGAAAGGGGCATGCCACTTTATTATATTTAATGAAATTAGAAGATACAACTAGATTTCCTTGATGTCGCAAGCTTCCTTTCAATGGTCATTCATTCCAACACACACACTTTCTCCACACTTGCATGAAAAAGATCCACTATGGCTTGATGGACAAATGAAGGCCTCAAGCATCAATTCAAACATGATTCCTCACACAATTTTGAATCTATTCTTTCATCAATTCTCTATTCAATATTTCTTAACCTCTTCCTTGAGAAACCTTTCATTATATAGGAGAAGGAGATATGGTTAAAGGGATGAGGATGCTCCCACTAAATATGACAAGTCAGTAGGATGCCAACCATGCGAATGCCAACTCATTTTCTAGAAGATCATCTTCTAGAACCTTCGTAACTTCCTCTTCCTTTTAAGCTTTGAAGCAGGTTTGCACGCTACCTATAGAGCAGACTGTGAACATCTCGCACTCCAAGTATAGGGTTTCCTGTGGAATCAGGGTTTCTCGCACCCTACAATACATGTATCATATGAACTCATGTCAAAAATATGTTTTGTACAAGAAGACAACAATCACTTTTCTTAGGAAAAAGGTCCCTATGAGATCCTGAACACATAACTGTAGAGACATCACCAGAGTGACCAAAATAATTTGTAACAACAGACTTGACGGGGAAACAAATTTTGGTGCTTGGAAGGAGAGGATGATCTTGCTTTTGCAAGAAAATGAGTTGTGGAACATTATGGAAAATACTACAACTCATCCTATTGTGGTACCTATTGATGCTACTCTTCTTGAAGCTTACACTAAGAAGAGTATCAAGGCTAAGAGGATTATTCTTGATGCCATCAAGGACCATTTGATTCCTCACTTGACAGGGAAAACAAATGCCTATTATATGTGGGAGTCTTTGACTAAATTGTACCAAAGTACTAGTGAGATCAGGAAAATGGTTTTGAGGGAAAAAATAAAGAGCATAAAAATGACCAAGGCTAAAAATGTGGTCACATACCTTACTATATTGACAAAGGTGAGGGATGAGCTTGGAGCTGTGGGGGAGGCCATAGTTGACAGTGAGCTTGTGAGAACAACATTGAATGGAGTTTCCAAACAATGGGTTGATTTTGTGGAGGGCATTGTTTCTAGAGAGAATCTTCCCAATTGGAAACGTCTTTGGGATGAATTTGTTCAGGAGGAGACCTCGAGAGGTTATGCACATGGCATTTCATCTACGGGTCATGAGGAGGAGAAGGTGGCTTTTGATACCACTAGCAAGAAGAAGTTCAAAAAGGGTCCAAAGGGAGGAAACAATACCAAGGGTGAAGGGAAGAAAGACATGAGCAAAGTCAAGTGCTTTGCATGCCATAAGTTTGGGCACTATGCAGGTCAATGTCCTAACAAGAAGAAGAAACAAACAAAAACTTCAACAATGGTGGAAGTGTTTTCCACAAGTTTAATAAGTAATTTTCCTTGGTTGTGTGTCTATCCATGAGGACCACTCATTCATATGCTTGGTATATTGACAGTGGCGCCTCTCGCCATATGACAAGGGTTCATAACCACTTGACATACCTCACATAGATTGGAGATGTTGAGGTAGTGCTTGGAAATGATCGAGAGGTCAAGGAAGTTGGTTGTGGGACTGTAACATTTCAGAGGGAGTCTTTGCCTCCCATGTCTTTGACAAAGGTTCTATATGTTCTGGTCTTGAAGAAGAACTTAGTGTCAGTTTCTACTATTGAGGAGAGGGTCTATGAGGTCTTTTCCCATGATGGGAAGGGGTTACTTTACCCAAAGGGGTCTAGTATCACTTCAGCCAAAGTGATTGGGACTAGACATGAGAATTTGTACAAGCTTATGTTCCAACCAGTGAGGCCATTGATTCATACTACTAGCAACAACAGTGACTTATGTGAGCTATGGCACAAGAGGATGGCACAATTTCACCATGGGGCTTTGAGGGTTCTAAGGGAGATGCTGACAGGAGTTCCATATTTCATTTCAGAGCACCATGAGTTGTGCAAGGGGTGTGCTTTGGGAAAGTACACCAAGATTGCTTTTTTGAGCAGTGACAGTAGAGCAGCAGGGATTTTTTATCGTATACATTCAAATGTATGTGGCCCAATGTATTTGGCATCATTTACTGGTTTTCTATACTATGTTGTATTCATTGATGACTTCTCATGGAAGTCTTGGATTTTCTTCATGAAGACCAAAGGAAAGGTCTTCGGTCGGTTCCAAGAGTTAAAAGCTCTTGTGCAGAACTAGACAGGGAAGAAAATCAGAGTTCTAAGGATGGACAATGGGGCTGAGTATACCTCCAAGGATTTCATGGACTTCTATGCAGGAGAGGTCATCAGAAGAGAGTTGAATGTTCCTTACAACCCACAGAAGAATGGGGTTGCAGAGAGGAAGAACATGGCCATTGTTGGGGTTGTGAGATCCATGCTACATGATCAGGGGATACCACTAATTCTATGGTCCAAGGCATGCTACACTGCAGTTTATCTGCAGAACAGGAGTCCCCACAAGGTTGTAGGGAGCATGACACCTGAGGAGGATTTTTCTAGGAAGAAGCACGAGGTGGGGCACCTTCGTATTTTTGGTTGCATCACATATTCACATGTCCCTTCTGAGAAGAGGACAAAGATGGATCCCACGATAAAGAGAGGGATCTTTGTTGGGTAGAGTGAAACTTCAAAGGCTTTTTGTATATACCTTCCTTCCTTGAGGAAGACTGTCTTGAGGAGGGATGTCAGATTTGAGTAGGACGAAGCCTTTAGGAAGTATAGAGGGATAGAGAAGGGTGAACAATATTCACATCAGATTCAAGTGAGTCTGCAATAGAATACAATGACATAGAGTTCAGGCCCACCTGTTTCAGTGTCAACAGGTTCACAGGTGGCAGGGCCACAGGATTTAGGTTCGCAGGCTACTGGTCCACAAGTTTCAGGATCAGGTACTCTAGATTCTACTTCAGGATCATTGTCTTCAAGAGATGGGGTTGAGAAGGGAGAGTCCCCTCCACGGGACACTACTTCAGAGAGGAGGAATCCCAAGTGGCTTCAAGACACTTTGAAGGAGGCACATGGTTCAATGGGGAATCCCTGACAGGCAGTGAGGGAGAGTAAACCTCCCAAGAGGTTTTGTAGCCACATCACAATGATGAGAAGTATTTGGGAGTCTGATCCTTCCAATTTCGAGGAGGCTACTGGTAGACAAGTGTGGAGAGATTACATGATGGAAGAGTACAATTCCATCATGAAGAACAATGTTTGAGAAGTTGTTCCTAGACTTGAGGGGAAGTCAGTGGTGACTTCTAGGTGGCTCTATAAACTAAATCATGATGAAAATGGTAGAATTGAGAAGTACAAAGCTTGCTTTGTGGCTCAGGGGTTTTCAAAGGTTGAGGGAGTTGACTATGATGAGACCTTTGCATCGGTTTCTAGATACACTTCTATCAGGGTAGTGATCTCCATTGCAACGGAGATGGGTTGGAAGATCCACCAGATGGATGTGAAGACCACATTTCTGAATGGTCTTCTTCAAGAGGAGCTATACATTGAGTAGCCATTGGGATTTGAGGTGAATGGGAGAGATTCTCATGTGTGTATACTGGAGAAGGAATTGTATGTGTTAGCACAAGAATTTGCAGCTAGAAGAGGGCCTGCCTCTCAATAAGGAAGCTTAAAAAACCTTTATAGGTAGAACAAAGAAGCTACAATCTCCTCATCTCCTTCAGCAGCCAACATCAAGGTCATAAATCCTTTCACAATATCATCAACTCTTAAATAGGTTGTTGAAGATCAGTCCCTACCAAAAGTCTCTATCCTACAGAAGAAGAAAGATAAGGGCCAAGGCATTGGAAAGCTTCTGTCCCTTTTTGCAAAGATAAACAATTGATGAAACACTACCTTTGCCAGCTATATAGGTTGTTGATACTGAGAGGGGGGTGAATTAGTATCAAGTACAATTTAAAAAACTTTTTAAACTTATACTTAAACCATTCAATTATATCCAATGAGAAATGAACAATAGTATAAGAGTTACACCAATACACCACAATACACCATGCACAATATCTG
>SNQJ01S0279386.1:0-11284 GCA_010110895.2 Picea sitchensis | reverse complement strand
CCTTCTTATGGACAAACGCCGAACCCATTCTATAATCCTCAAAACCCATCCAGTTATCCCTTGCTCGCACATGTTTCTCGAACTCCCTCAAATCCTGTGTACCCTGGTCAACACCAACCTTATACAAGAGGACCCACTGGTTACAATTATCCATCTAACCCAGTGTATGGTCCTACTGGTGTTCCTATGCCACACCGGTATTACCTGTAGGTTAACTGACAAATACCCTTTATAGCGACTCTGGACCTCCCAGACTTGTCTCGGTTAACAAATGATCCTATTTTTCATTCTCCGATTTGGCCAGCTATCCCAGCTAAAATTCCTTCTGATATCCCAAAATTTGATGAAAAAGTCTGGAGAATACCCAAACAACCACGTGATGACTTTCCATTTGTGGTGTTCATCTAACTCCCTCATGGATGATTCTATACGTTTGCATATTTTCCAACGAACACTTACGGTTTCTGCAACAAAGTGGTATATTGAACTACCACGTGCTTCTTTTCACGATTTCAACTCCCTTTTCATGTCCTTCCTCACACACTTCCAACTACCCATTTGATACGAGACAGGTACTGAACTATTGACCTCCCTTCGTCAAACAACCTCCATACATATCTCTGATCATATTCATGAATGGAGATGACGATGAAGGTTAATCAAAGAGGTCATTCCTGACCATTTATTAGCGGAATGGTTCACCAAATCACTGTTACCCCAGATCACTCGTGATGTTTCCATGGGTGGTGTATTCACCGAGGAAAAGGCTATTGCTCGAGCTCAGTACTTAGATTTGGTTTATTCAGAATCTAGTAATCTGTACAAGTTGATACCAAATGCTAACCGTGCCACTAATGATCCATCCAAACCATCGTCTACCTCGCACACGGATGGAGTCATTGGCTCCGTCAAAACCCAATCTACTTCCCAATCTACTGGAACAACCTAGCGGTCCGCTTCGACGTCTGCTCCTAGTTCGACTGCACCCTCTTCTACCTCCCCTCAAACTCAGGTCTCTGAGGTGAATGCAGTCTAATCAACCCCTTCACAAAAACCTGGGGGAAAGAAGAAAGCAAGAAATAAACCTAAGAAAAACAACAACAATGAACAGCCAAAAAATCAACCTCAAACCCCGGCTGTTGGAAAACAACCACAATGGAAACCAAAATTCCCATGTCTCATTTGTGGAGATGATCACTACACTCAAGAATTTCCACATCGCGATGAAGTGGCCAAGCTTTTTAAGGGAAATTCACAACCCGCTGTGCTTACCCAGCCTTTTCCACAGTAGCAATCTTTGGTTTCTCAAACCCCCACTCCAGGGGGTAGTTCTAACCAATCCCATGATGAGGCCTTGACAAGTTCCCACATTTACATGTTTAATGGGATTAATCTGACCACTTGCACTACGACATATGACACACTGACTAAACCTGATAAGCCGAAGCCCGTTAACGGTTCCTTACCCGACCCATTACCATTTGTCGTTAGTCCTCCATCTACTAGCCCTCCGTCTGGGCCACTTCAGATTGAGAAACCTTCATTTGAATCCATCTTATGCCCTCCTAAGAGCACTATCCGGAAATCTACCTTTAATCCTAGTTCACGGGCTACCCAAAACTACAACATTGTTGAAGATTTGGCTCAAGCACTGTGTGCTATGTCTACTTTGGAAGTTCTACAACACTGTCCCAGCCAGCGTAGAACACTCTTAGCTGCCATCGACGCTTTCAATACTGAGTCATCTAATAACCTCATGTTTAATCTGGATGATCATCAACCTTGACTCTCCCACCAACTAGCTTTTCAGATTGATGTTGTTGTTCACAATCAACAAATCCACCAAACTATCTTGGATGAGGGAGGCTCTACTTGTGTCATTTCTTTAGCTTGTTGGAAAGGCTTAAAATTACCTGCCCTTAACAAATCCCCTATGATGTTACGCGCTTTCGATGGGCGAGGTTTTCATCCTCACGGACTATTACAATCCTTAGCCGTTCAGTTGGGCGACAAAACTATTACCGTTGATGTCGAGGTGGTCGATGCCCCCCTCGATTACAACCTACTACTTGGAAAAAGTTGGTTCTATGCTATGACTGCCATCGCCTCGTCGGTGTTTCGATGTGTACAATCCCCCCATCAAAGAAAAATTGTCACTATCAATCAACTAGATTTATGTACACCTGACGCTCGTGCCCCTGTCACCAACAACATTCCTTTTTTGGGAGACCACCCGGTTACGTATGAAAGCGTTGGTGTTGGATTATTGAAAGATTCTAGCCTTATGGGTACCTTCCCTACACCACTTCCACCCACCACACATCATATTTCCACCATCAATATGATTTTGACTACAGCTTATCAATCTTTGGAATCATCTGACCCTTGGATTGTACCTAGTCCTTTGGAATTTGATGTGCTCGGTGAGACCATGCCACTTAGCCCAGCTGAGGCTGCATACGTGGTTATTCAATCTACCTCTCCCTCTCTGGATAACCCACATTTACTGGCACCTGATGCCTACTCGATGCCATCATGGTTGGATTCCCTATCGTCTGCGATCGATTACATTTCCCAAATTTTCCCTTCTGATGAATCTATAATGTAAGTGCTTAGTATTGACGACCTACCTTGGGATGATAACCATCATCGATCCTCTTTTCTTCCAACTTTGGAAGAAATTCACCAAGACATACACTCTGTCTTCCCTCCTGATGTTACCGATTCTCCACAATCTCCCATCCTCACACAAGATACTCTTTCTGAGGGGAATATGGGTAATATCTCTACTACGATCGTTATCGACATTTCGATCAAAGAAGGCATTGCAAAAAATATTAACCTTGGTGCTAATTGCACACCCAAAGAAGTGGTCTCTTACACCGCTCTGTTTAAAGAATTCCACGATGTCTTAACTTGGAGCTATGAGGAAATGCTAGGAATCAACCCCTCGATCGTCGTGCATGAAATCAAGACGTACCCAGGTGAAAAACCTGTTCGACAGAAACTCCTCCCAGTTCATCCCAAGAAAATTGCAGCCATAAAGGCAGAAGTTGAGAAACTTTTAAAATCTGGCTTTATCTATCCTGTCCCTTTGACGGAATGGGTCTCCAACCTTGTTCCGATTGCCAAGAAACAGGGGACCATCCGTGTCTGTGTTGACTATCGGGATGTCAATAAAGCTTGTCCCAAGGAAAACTAACCTACACCCTTCATCGACCAAATCATTGATAATTGCACTGGGAGTGTAATCTTCTCTTTCATGGATGGCTTCTCTGGGTATAACCAGATTGAAATTTTACCTGTTGATCAACATAAGATATCTTTTATCTGCCCATGGGGAAATTTCGCCTATCGAAAGCTACCTTTTGGTCTCAAAAATGTTGGTGCTACTTTCTAGCAGGCCATGTCGTACGCTTTCCACGATATCAAGCATATCGCAGAACCTTACCTCGACAACTTACCTTCCCACTCATCCAATCGACCAGATCACGTTGATCACTTACGCGCTATTTTTCTTCGATGTCGGTTCTACCGTATCCACTTGAACCCACATAAGTGCATTTTTGTTGTCGAATCCGGTCGACTCCTCAGTTTTGTTGTCTCTAAAGATGGGATTCGGGTGGATCCCTTAAAGATTAAAGCTATTATAGCCTTACCTCCACCTACTAATTTGACCCAACTCCAAATTCTGCAAGGAAAAGAAAACTTCCTTTGTCGTTTCATTTGTAACTACGCTGAGATAACTAAATATTCATGCGGTTGCTGTAGAAAAACACCCCTTTCATCTAGGATGACATCGCTCAATAGTCATTTGATGCTCTCAAGCATGCCCTGACCCACGCACCTTTGATGCATCCTTCGGAGTATACAAAGGACTACATCCTTTACTTAATTTCCTCCACTTCCACTATTGCAATGGTGTTAGTTCAAGAGGACCCCAACGGTGAGGAACACGTGATCTATTACTTGAGCAAGAGTCTATCTGGACCCGAACTCCGATATTCACATGTAGAGAAACTGCCTCTGGCAGCCGTCATCACTGTCCAAATATTTCTCCATTACATCTTATTACGCACCACCATTGTGATTGCGGACTCAAACCCCAAGTACCACGTCCTGACACGTCAATTTCTCGGGGGAAAATACTCTAAATGGATCGTCATCCTTCAAGAATTTGATCTTGAATTTACAAAGTCCAAAGACAAAAAGTCCCTGGTGTTTGCAGAGCTTATCTACAATCTCCCCCATGCTGATGAAGACATCAAACCTAGATATTCTCTCCCAGATGAAACTCTTTTCCTCATTAGCACATCTAATCCTTGGTACGGAGACATCCTCCTTCACCTCCAAACCCAATGTTTTCAGCCTAACACTTCCCGTGAAGAGTGTCGACATATTAGCCACCATTCTCATCTATATCTTATCGTCGGTGACACCTTGTATCACCATGGTATTGATACTATCCTTTGACGATGTTTGATTCATGCAGAGGTTGAACGCATTCTGAACAATTGTCACCTTGGAGCCTATGGCGGTCACCTTTCTGGGATGGCCATAGCCCAGAAAATTCTACGTGCTGGCTATTTTTGGCCCTCGATTTTCAAAGATTGTATTGAGGCAGTCAAAAAATTCCCACCCTGCCAAGTTTTCAACAACAAGGCACGTACCCACCCTATGATGCTGCACCCCGTTATCGCCATCGGCCCCTTTGCAAAGTGGGGTATCGATTTTATGCAATGTAAGCCTACCTCAGCCGAGGGGGTATGGTTATATAATTGTCGCCTTCGACTACTTTACAAAATGGGTTGAGGCTATGCCTACATTTCTGAATGATGGTCATACCGCAACTCTTTTTATTTTTAACCACATCATAACTCGTTTTGGTGTACCAGGCACCATTTTCACTGATCACGGTGCACACTTTAAGAACCAGATGATGAGTGAATTGCATGCCAAGATGGGTTTTCGCCATGAAAACTCATCCCCATACTATCCTCAGGCCAACGGACAAGTTGAGGCCATCAACAAGGTCCTCAAAACCATGATTCAACGCATGGTAGGGGAAAATAAGACATCCTGGCATCTACAACTTTTCTTCGCTCTCTGGGCTTACCGTACTTCCATGAAAACCGCAGCTGGGTTCACTCCTTTCCTGTTAGTGTATGGCATCGAAGTCGTTTTACCAATCGAGTGTGAGATTCCATCTCTAAAACTTAAAGTAGAACTCCTACCCCATACTTCTGCCGAAGAAGAACGTTTCTTATATCTGACCAAACTGGATGAAACATGCCATGATCTTGCTCTCGTTAACGAGGCACATCAAAAATGGATAAAAAATCAATACGACAAATCCGTCCATCCACGAACTTTTGCAGAAGGAGACTTAGTCCTCGTCTATGACCAGGCTCATGACAAATTAGGGATAGGTAAGTTAGAACCTCTGTGGCATGGCCCTTACATTGTGAAATATGTTCTACATAGAGGCGCCTACGAGTTAGTCGATTATGATGGAATTTCCCTAGGGGAGCCCCTGAACGGGCTTTACCTTAAAAAGTACTATGCCTAGATGACCTAGCATGTGTACATTGTGCATTATTGTATTTTAGTTTGGTGTGTCTGTTTCTTTCGTGTGCTCAAGTCTTCACCTTCGCCACTTATAAATGTGCCTTATGTTTTCATGCACAGATGACATCTTCCTTTCCCATATTTTTTGGGTTTGCGGATGGCGTTAGTCGACACACCCGGAACATCGCTTCGGCAGCATGGGTCATTTACCAATTTGACAAGGTGGTGAGTTCAGGAGGTATTTGCTTAGGACCAACGACTAATAACATGGCAGAATATCATGCTGTCATCGGACTCTTGACCCAAGCCTCCTCCCTAGGTATCTCTCGTATCATTGTTAACTTAGACTCCCAACTCGTGGTCTATCAACTCAACCGTATCTACGCTATTTGTAATCCTATCCTGCTACGTCTCCACCTACAAATTCACCGTCTTGAACGAATATTTGATTATATTGAATACAAACATATTCCATGAGAACTCAATGATGTTTCAGATTCCTTAGCTAATTACATCATGGATCGGTACCTTGCCCATAGATAAGATTTCATAAAGGAAAACAAATTGTACATCACATGTAAATTAAAACACATCACATTAAAGGCATCACCATGTACAAATATTTTGGCACTGTAAAAAACTCGGAACTATATATATATATATATACATAGCGTGACTAAAAATGTTTTGATTACATAAAAAAAGTATTTAGAAGAGAAAAATGTTGGGTCTTTACACCCATACAACATCGTCTGACAAGTCCTACAAAATACAATCACCAGAGAGACTCTAATCTCCCTTCACTGCATTGTACTGAGAGTAACATATCACTGCGTGCACTATGCGTCTCAGTAGAGAATTAACATTCTCTGGCACTCTCAGAGTGTGCCTCTATAGATGTAAAGGCACTTCTCTCCTCCGTAGAGGAGGAATTCCCATCGTGCGGCGTTGAAGGTTTCTTTCAACCTCTTGGAGACCTATCATTGGTGCCCCCGGATCTGCTGCAACCGGAGCACCCCCACGACGTCCTGGTATCGGTATCTCAGTCGAGCAAACCGCTCCCTTGTCTGCATGTTGAAAACAATACATCCATTAAAAAATCTTCTACGTACCCAAAAAAAATATATATACAGTAAAAAACTTAAAAAACAAAAACTAGACAAGGTGTTGCTTAGTCTCTCACCTGACACATCCCAATCTTCCCCCGTGGGTAGTATCAAATCCATGCTCCTGTGAAATTCCACCTCAGCATACGGGAAGTCTTCTATCCAAATATACTGGCGTCTCAGCCAAGCGAAGAAGTCACCGGTGAAATGGAACTCTGACTCTACCACTAGTCTCAGAGATAGACTAGTACACTGTTCCATCTGTGGTTCTTCCACTAGTCATACTGCCAATGCTATCTGAGGCTGCATCTGGGGGATGCACTCTAAGAAAAATGAGACCAAGAAAGAGTCTTATCCAAACTGTTTCTGCCCCATCCTACACCGCGAAACCTGTTCCTTCACATTCCGAAGAAACCTTGTGCTCCAGTTAAACAGTGTTGGCTCCAAACATTGTACGCCATAAGCTACTTGTGATCTCAACGCCAAATGTGCGCTAGTGCTTCCCGTCACACTCGTGATGGAAAAAAAAATAGATTGAAGGGGTAACTCTCTGATATCCTTGATTGGGATTCTACCCCCCACCAATATTGCTCCGGTGAAACAATGACGTGCCAGATAAGCACCCACTTGCTCAGGAAGTGCCCTCTCTCCGGAAAAAGATATAGGAACCCCTCTTTTCGAGAGGCCAGTCAAGAAATATAAGTCTTCCAACTCGATGGTTAGAAGCTATGTTCCGATCCGGAACCCTTGCTATGCGACATCCCACAATATGATTATGTGCTCAAGCAGTAGAATATCCTTATTCATCTTTTGTAATTTGAATAATTTCAGTAGGCCACAAGCTCTCAATGTGGCCTGCGTGCGAGGACTCCGCAAAATAGCCAAATCATCGAGCTCATGCTCTCGTTCTTTCCACTCGATCATGGTCGCCGAAATCACCTACAAACAAACAAAAAAAACAAAGAATTTCATTATTCAATTTTTCGGCAATTTCTTAAGCAATTTAAAAAACATGAAATCTAATGCCTACACTATTCAAAAAAGACCACGCCCTCTTTTTATCACTCAACAATCATCACGCCGCAACAAAACGTTTTAAAATGAAAATAATTTTCATAATGGCTGCGTGGGCATATTTTTGAGTTTTTTATGGGTTCTTTGACAAAAACGACCCATCCACCCAAGTGTCAAGGCATTGGCATCTTTGCTATCACCTTCTAAAAACGTTTTTTCAAAAAAATGTCTTTTCCCATCGTTTTCAATAGAGGCCGATTTGATATTTTTTGGAGTGACTTAGGGCTTCATTTTTTAATTTAAATATTGATGTGGAAACAAATATTGAACCATTTAATTGAAATAAGGAGAGATGAAGATCTACCTCATCCAGACGACGAGAGAAATGGTCAACCATAGCTCCAGTATCAAGCAAAACAAGATCCACCTCCAAAGTGAGAATCTCCACTGCTACAAATCCTTATGCAAAATGAAATGGTAAATGAAGATTTTTCTTGTATTATTATTTATAAATTTCCATTTTTTATAAGGTATAGTTATTTATGGGTTTCTCTGACAATATAATGGCTTCACTAAACCTCTGGATTGCAATTTTAACACCACAGGTTTCTAGGCAGTTCTGATCGTTTGTTTACCTTGTCACATCCATGAGCATAGTCTTAGTTCGTTTTCAAGCTCGAAAACATGATAATGCACTGGGTAGACTTTTATCTTTTTTTCGGACCCGCATGGACACACGAAAAAGGAACCCCCTGGAGTCATCTTTAAACTCTTTTTAGATTCTCTAAATATGAAAAGATTGTCGAGTGATCTTGCTTCCTTTCACACTTGTTAAAAGGTTCGAAAGGGCGTCTCTTGAGTGGTAGTTTATCTCTTTTTCGGCCTCGTGAGACTAACTGTATGAAAAAGGAACTGAGAGAGTTCTCTTTTAAGTGTTTTTCCAGACTCTATAATCATGAAAAACCTTTGAGTTTTTTGTCTTTGGACTCGCTAAAACAAACATCGACAGGCTCGTACAAGACCGGACCCTTACTTCTTCTAGTTCGTTAAACAAAGGAAGAGGAACTCACCGAGGGTGAGCTATATTGAGCATGTGTTATCCTCCTCGAGCTCGTTAAATCAAAAAGAGGTACTCATCTATCTAGATGGGGGAAAAATTTGAAAGAAGCAAGCCAAGCAGTCTCTTGAGAACATTACCAAGTAATTCTTAGAGTCGCCCTTGAACACGACACTTTGTCCTTTGCATGCATTGTAATCCGTTGAACCTCTGCATTGAGCCAATCCTTTGATTTTCTTTCACTCCTCTGGGTCACCTGACGTAAGTCACAACATCCACTGCATCATCAAGTTTTGGTCCATGTCATGTTTCTACTCTCGTGCCTCAGTGTTCAAGGGACGTATCCACCTCTAGAGTCATCCATCACAAATATCTTGTCTCAAAACCCATGTCATTCCATGTTCATTTGATATACCAATTACATCTCTGTGTCCATTTTGTGTTGTTGATGGGGGCACATTAAGGCCCTCCTTCGACGAGCCTATTCCTGTCGACTCCAACACATTATCCAGGAAGTAGACTTAGAAACCAGTTAGTACTTTGGGACCTGCATGCCTCAATGGCAGACCTCCTCACATTCAACAGTGGGTTTACCTCATTGACCTCTGATTGAATGATTCCACAGATGTTCGAATCCAGCCCATCCATTCACATTCATTGGAATGTACTAGGTTACCTTGGGAATCATTGACATTAATGGTGATTTCCCTCGTGCTTGTTAACAGTTTACATCATTGACCGGTAATCAAGTGGTTTCTGCCATGTTCAACATCAGGACATCTATTCGTGTGGTTAGATTCATACTACATCGGGGTCGGTAAGAAGACCCTAGGTTGAGTGATCACTTTGATATGTGCTTTGCCTAGGTTGCAAAGGAATTTCTCTTAAACAAATGATACATACATTGTTACATAGATCCACTTTGTATTGGTCGTGGCTATGTCTTGTCATCTCATAGATCCACTGTGTATCTTTCGTGGCTACGATCAGTTCAGGTCATCAGAGTATAGATACACACTGTATCCTCGGTGGCTATACCTTTTTCTCAATACAATTATGGATTTGCAGTGTATTTTATGGCGGCCATATCTTGCAAGTCTTGATCACCCAAGCATAGGTATGCCTGCCTCGGGTTTGAAACATCTCATAATATTTCTTGGATGTTTGTGTGCAACTTCTGTTAGGTTCTCCACGTCTATACCCTTGCTTGAAAGTCTACAAAGCATTTCAGTTATCAGTTCTCATCTTCTAACTTCATACTTTGGGGGGAAATATGTTGCACATCAACATTACTTGCTTTGATAAGTGTCGCAAGTGTCGCATGTTCCTCACAACTGTCGCAAGTGTCGCATGTTGTTCACAAGTGTCGCAAATGTCAAACAAAGCATACTTCCATGGTGATGACACTAAGGAGAGACTTATAATACCTTAAACACCTGATTTGGAGGAAGAGGGATGGTTAACTAAAGTCAGGTATCTCTTCCCACCTGAAAGAATCTTTCAAACTAAAGTTTTATAAGGGAGCGCTCCCTTATAAGGTGCTAGGGAGTGTTATAACACCAAACTGCCCCTCTGAAGGAGCGCTACAGATATTTAGAGTGTTGGCTCCCTCCTTGACCCTACTAGGGAATGCTATAGCGCCCTGATGCCCATTTTGAGGGAGCATTGTCTAATCTGGGCAACAGTTGATCTGTTGAGGAGAATAAGGGGAGGATCTATCAATCTTGGAAGGCAGTTGCATTCGAATTCCTGGTTCAGTCATGATCTTAGGAGAAGATCCTTGGTTTAAGGAGGGAAATCCTCAACTTACCCTAAAGATACCTCAAGAGGTTAAGCCTCTCTAAACCTATATAAACAGGCTCTATCATGGTGGAAAGGGGGAAGAATTGCAAGCATGAAACCTATGATCTCATAGGAAACACACAGTGGACTGGAGGAGAGTAATCAGTGAATTTGCTATCATCCGGGTTGTGGATATTTTGAACAAGGGTTAGACAAAGGGGACTTGACGAAGCTGTCACATTCTCATCTACGGTTGTAAGTTACTTCTGTCATTGTTCTCATCAATATGACACGCTTGGCCTGTTTCTTTCTAGTTTGTGTTTGATCTTACATGAACTTATCTCTGGTAGATAGATTTATTTTGAAGGTAATATCACTAGAGTAGGAAGTGGTCGTACTATTGCTTGTCTACAGGGCTCATCGAGGAGCGAAATATCAGAGCTCAACTTGGAGCATGCAGGGATAAACACCGATAAAAGGTACTTCTTTTCTCCTTTCTCCTCATGCATTATTTTGTATAGATCTGAAAGGAAGTCAGTGTCCACGTTAAGCATTTTTTGTCTTAAGAGTTAAGAGTCTAGCTCTCAAGAGGAGATCTACCTGTCCGCAGGGAGATTTTCCTTCAACACAAACCCTCCTAGAAATAGGATGGATTCCATATTGGCTACTAGGTATGATCCTCTTGTATTGTCTCAGCCTATGAATGATCTCCCAGTAGGAGACTATCTTAAGTACATGCCCAAGTTCATAGGAGAAG
>SNQJ01S0279384.1:0-11284 GCA_010110895.2 Picea sitchensis | reverse complement strand
CTCCTTCAAATCAGTTATGTGAGATGTTATAAGTGCCTCCTTAGTGTCGTTATCATGACAATATGTCTGAACATCCTTTGCGACACTAGTGACCAACTTGCGACACTTGCGAAAGTTGAGAGGGACAATGCGACACTTACGACGATTGATAGGGACAATGTGACACTTATCCAGCTGAGCAATTTTGACGTGTAACAGGTGCCACTCACCTTTGACTAGTTTGGAATTTTGTCCGACACTTGGAGTCAACACTTCACTTGGTCGACCTTGTGAGAGACTAAGTGTTGTCTAAGGAATAAGGATTCAGCCTTATTTTGTGCCCCTTAGAATTCTTCGTGAGCGACTACCTCAGTATATCCTCTAGGCATCATGAACCTCTCAGAATGAGGTAATTGTTAACCATGTGTTCAAGTTACGGTGGGAGTGCTATTAGGTTGTGACAGGGATGCTTCCACAACTCTCCCTCATTCATCTGGTTTTTGTGCATGGCCCCTTTAATCCATAGGTGAGTTGGATTAGCAAGCTTTACCATTACTGCATCCACTGACAAGGGAAATTTCAATAATCATATACATAATATCATGCTAAAATCATCATATAAATCACATGCGTGTAAATCAAATACTCAAACCAAATACAAGTCCACTCCCTTAATCAATCTAGATTCCAAGGAAGTCTATTGAAGCCATCGATATCCTCAACCTGTCATGTATCTTTCACACTCAAGAGAACTCATCGATAATACCTGTCAATATATATACATCTATAAATTAACATATTCTCACAATGACATTATAATATAAGTCATAATCAAAGCAAAATCATAATGTATCATAACCGGATCACTTGCTCTCAAGTGTCCTCAAAGAATAAATCAATATAAAATGTGCTCAATGTAACTGGATGTTACATAAAAGGTATTAGTAGAGCTTTGTCTGATGCTAAAATGAGGAAAACTATGCAAGGTATAAGGGTTGGTAGGTAGGAGAGACTCACCCATTTTTTGTTCGTAGATGATGTTTTTCTTTTTTGTTTTGGTTTAGATCGATATCTCAATGCTTATTGGGATATTCTTCTCCTTTCTAAAAATCCATTGGAATGAAATTCAATGAGACTAAATATGCTCATTATCCACATAATATCAATGATGGAATTGATGCAACTGTTGCTAGCTATTTTCCCTTCTAGGATTTAAACATTAATGTAGGGGTAAAGTATATGGTTTTCTATTTGAAACAAACAATTATGTGAGGAATCATTGGTACTGGATGACCGAGAAGGTGGAAAAAATAATTTCACAATGGTGCAACAAATGGTTGTTAAGAGGAGGTTGTTTGGTTATAGTAAAGTCTATGTTGGAGGCTATTTATGTATACTGACACACTTTGGCCCATATCCCAAAAGAAAACTTCGAAAAGATTAGGAAATATTGTTTCAACTTCCTGCGGTAGGGTAGTTGTGAATATAAGGGTACCCAATGAGTAAATTGGAGAAAGATTGCAGCCTCAAAGGCATTAGGAGGGCGGGCTCTAAAGGATATACATTTTCTTAGACAATCCATTGTTTCAAAAGAACTATGGAATATGATCACTAAAGAGAGTCTGTGGAGAAGGATTTTAATTGAAAAGTACATCGCTCTCGGTATAGTGATAGATTGGATTAGGAGGGAAAGGAAAAACATCCATAATGTTTCAAATAAATGGAAAGATCTGACCTTATATTTTCTTGTGATTGGATCCTTCCTAGCATGGAAATTTGGTAATGGGTCAAAAGTTAGAGTGAGTGTTTTTGCTATAATGGCTTGTGACAAAAGTATCTTTTTTTCTGAATAATTGATTTACCATTTTCAAATGATTGAGAAAGTTACATTAAATTCGATGTCAAATCCAAAAATCTCCACCATCTGGTCACAAGGTTGGTTGAGTGTTGTTGATTTAAATTTGACAGGTGAGTGGGCTAGTGATTGGACTAACTACATAGCCACCATTCAGAGGGCACATATTAGACTTGGTCCACTTTAGAATGAACTTATTTGGGGGAGAAATATGGTTGGATTCAGTTATTAAGATAAACAGGGTTACGAGGCCCTGTTTGTTCCAAGGATAAACTATGAAGTTTGCTGGTCAAATAAACTTTGGAAAGTCAAATATCCCTTGAAAAACATTTTATTTATGTGGCTTTATCTTAACAATAAGGCATTGACCTAGGATATTTTAAGGAAAATAAATAAGGAGGGGTACTTATTCTCAACAAATTTGGAGAGATCTTGAAGGTCACTTGGGCCTCACAAACTTGTGGTATAGGTATAATATAGAATGATGCTTCTTTGTATGATTCTCCAAAATAGACATGAAGCCTTTTCGAGCACTTCCTTTATTGGTCCTTTAGGGAATCTGGCTAGCACGTAACTCAATTTTATTTGAAGAAAGTTTTGTTCCATATTTTAAAATATTTGCTCAGGTCCTCAATTTACTCTCATATTATAAGAAACATACCATTCAAAATCCACCAAGGCCTGTGGGCAATCTCAGGGTGGACAAATTTCGATGGTGCATGCCATGATACTATCTGTGGATGTGTTTTTTTTTACATTTGTTTGATTACCATTTCTTTCCTCTCAAAGAAAATGTAGGGAGGGGTACTAATAATTTCAATGACTTTATGACTCTCTTCCTACTTTTAAAGTTATCATTGCATCAGTAATATGATACTCTTCAAGTATATGGATATTCTAGACTAGTCATTGTTGGGCTCTAAAGATGTCCTAAAAACAACCTCTATGCATCAGTCGAAGGTAGGCATGGGCACAAGCATTTTTCTTGTTTCCTACCTAGGTTCTTACCTTCTGTTTTCAATACCCAATTCTCCAGAGATGAAACACCTGTAAAGGAACAACAATTGTAAAGGGAACAACAATTGTTCTATTCAAATGAATGACACTTCCTGTAAAGGGAACAACAATTGTAACAAGGGAACGATAGTCGTTACATTGTGATGAACTAATGTTGAATTAATTGCATTGTAGTACTTGCCCAACTATCTAATTTGTCAATCTGAGGTTTGTAAACTTACGAAGCACACACAAAGTATATGCATGATTGAAGAAGAACTAATCTAATCTAATGCTTAAGCCACAACTGAAATTGAATCATTAATCTAATGCATGAAGTTGAAACACACGACTTGGAATTGAATTGCTACAACACACGACTGAAATGAAATTGTGTAAAATTCACACAGGCTTTCTAATTCAATAATTCACCATTAGTTACAAGGCATTCACTCTTACCTCTTCATTTCTAATTCAAGAATTCACCCCTAGTTACAAACAATTCACTCTTACTTCTTTGCTTCTAATTCAACAACTCACCAATGCAATGACAACATTTTTACTTTTATCCTATTCATTTCAAAATCCTTAAAAATCCTTAAAAATTGGATATTATTATTCGAAATGCATCTCCATTCACCTCAAAAAGTTACTCAATTGAAACAATATATAATTCTCATGATAGAAGGTATATAACTTGTGACAATGTTATTTTATACAAATTTTGATCAACAATCTCATAAAAAATTCCATTGAAGATTAGAAAGTGGATTATGTTATCTCTACTAATAAAATCCAACAATGAATATCACAAAGAATTTAGTAGGATATTCATGAAGTTCAGGTGTGCTAGTAGCTCAAGATATCAAAATCCTTAGGCTCTCATATAACTTTCAATAAAATTCATTCATGATTTATGACGGTCTTTGTATCCCCCATTTTTTTTGAGAGGCTTTGAACTTATATGAAACATAATTTTAATGTTTTTCTTTTTTTCTCAATTGCCTTATTTACACATTTTGTAACCACTTAAAGCAATCACGATGACTATTTATTTGATCATATTGTACATAGGATAAATCGATACTATCTTCGAGGGTTAGTTTGATTTGTTTAGAGTTAGACATGAGTTTTTTTTTTTGTTGGTCACGAGTTCAACTTGCTTTATTCCCTTGGGATGAGGCCCCATAATCAAGATCGATGGTTTACCTTGCTTACCATCCATGAAACATGAGGAAGTATTCAAATAATTTTCTGCGAATATATTTCCTTGAAAAAAAGGATAAATAAATACTATTAAGTTTTACTTTGCAAATACTCTTATAATAATCACGATTAATTTATTTTTAAAAGCCTAGAGTTTATTGACTTCAATAACTTAAATATTTAGAACCCTTGAACCAAATTTAAATGTACACCCAATTTTATAAGTTTGTGTAATTGAACCAAATTTAAATGTACACCCAATTTTATAAGTTTGTGTAATTGTTTTTTGTGAAATTCATATAATTTAGAAGTATCATATATATATACATATAAATAAAGGAAAATAAATACATTAAGAAAGTAAAAAGGATCATGTCTTTCCAAATAAACATATTTGGACGGAATGCTGAGTGGAATTGAAATCCTTTTCCTTTGTCCTATTCCAAGGGAGAAGGATTAGAGAATTTATGAATCGCAATATATGGATGGTTCTTTCTATTATAAAAGGGGGTGATGTGACTTATTATATTGTGGATTGTTTTTTCTTTGTATAGAGATAATTAAGGTTATTTTATAATCTACGTGGAAGAGATTTTTATGTCAATGTGTATCATGTTCAGTCCTAAGTAATAAATTTTTATTTTATTTTAAATTTTTTAATTGGTAAAATGTTTGTTTTATTCTATTTAGTATTTAATAGATTTAAAATTAACATAAATCTATTATAATTAAATTTTCTCTTCCAAATATGATTTAAGATTACTTTATATTGAAAATAACTTTCAATATGCCTTATAAAAAATCAATTTTAAATAAATTGAATCTTAGTATTATTAGAGGATTCATACCGTTGTGATGCATAATTGGACTATAAATTATAAGCCATTATACCTATTGATCATTTAAGAGTATTTTTAATTATTTTAGGAAATTATGTGAAACCATAAAACTATTTAAAAAAAATAAATCAGTCAACTCTAAATTATTCATGTAAAAAGTATGGTTTAATTTAAAATAAAAATTATGTTTTTTAAAAACATCTTAGTTGTTAGTGGTGTTCATTTTACATAGACAAAACATCGATGTGTATTATCAGATAAGAAACATTGCATCATTACAACAATTTGTAAAACGTTTTTGATTTTACAAGAGCAGTGATATCATATACCAATGCATATACATATGGTTAATGCATTGATGCGTACGTATTTACTATACTCACCGGTATCTTGTGTTTTTAAAAAAATGTAATTTGTATATCAAATGATTCCTAGATTTTCTTTTGTCAAAGAGATTATGAAAATTCTAAGGGACAAATGAGGGGAAACCAATATATGCTCGTAGGGATGTCCCGAAAATTGTACAAGGGGATGGTAAAAGAAATGAACATAATTGCATCGTAGGTGGATCCATCCCAACAACAACGCACATCAGAGGTATGTAATCATTGATTTATTATTTTGTATACATCGAATTCAAGTATTGTATAAAATACTAATTTTCAATTGTTTTGTTGGTGAAAAGAAAAAAAATGGAATTCATTCAGCACATAAGGTAGGACGATGAGGAAGAAAAGGGTTGATTGGAAAGTTTGTGAGTACTTACATTTTTGGCCTTACTTCAGATTTCATACTTTTTGTGATCTTCATATTTAAATAATTAATTTACTGTTAGCACGGGGGCAGACCCAGGGTTCAACGCACCAACAAAACCCTAACTACTATCCCTTTTGGCAACACCTGCGAAGCAGATGAAGTCTCACTCGAGTTAGAGGTAGGGGGGTTGTAGGACTCAAGTGTCTACAACCTAGCTGGGACACAGATTTGTGATCACAATACTTAACAGAACACATAGCAATTAACGTTCATTAGTGTTTGACCCTTATTTACATCACAAATAAAAACCCTAATTACATAACAACGTAGTATTCAACAAGATCTAAGCATATCTAACCATTTAGCACATAGAGTTAAATAGATCTAGCATTCATTCATGTTATTAAGCACTAAGCTACTACATCTGAGGCATCTAACGTACATAAATATTCAACACTAAGTGTAAATCACATCAATAACACAAAGCAATCACAACATAGGATATACGTGGTTCACCCCCAGCGTGGGGCTACGTCCACCAACTCTTCATATTCTTTATTATCTTCTTTCAATCTTCTTACATGAATAGATCCACAAAACCAACTCTGCATACGACAGGAGATCTGCATGCAGTTCGCCAGATCCTCCTTCCCCGAGTTTGGCACAACACAAAGCCTTCTTACAATCACTTCCACTCAACTCTAAAAGTTCTCAACACATAGTATGCACAGAGCCTTCACAACTAATCGCACTTAGAAACCTTTACATATCTTGCACAAAGACAACTTAGATATGATGCCTCTTACAATTCCTAGATACTTATTTATACATTTACAAATGGGGCCTAAGCATGGGTAAACCCATGGGGTGACATCCCATACCCGTTACATAATCCTTGAACCCAAAAATCCTGCAAAAAGAGGGCGAGATCCCATGATCTCCGCTTCACCTGGGCACTTCGTCTTCGACCTACCTGTTGAAGTCCCAAAAATGGTCAAACACGACCAAGGTTCTCCAAAACTTGGTCGAGGGCCAATAGGCCCCCAACACTCACCTGTGACTCATCTCGAGTCACTCTGATCTAGGTAACTCTGCTTCGAAGGCCTCGAGCTTGGCTCGAGCTGCCTCAAATTGTTGCTTCTCCAGGGCCTCTTACTCGGCGAAATCCTAAATAACTTTCTTGGTGATAGTTCCTTCCAAGCGTTGTTCCACTGTGGTGACCACTTGTTCCAGCTGTGCACCTTGTCCTTCGATCTCCTCAAAAAGTGTGCAGGCTTCGTCCTGTACCGTCTAAAGTCTCCGGGTCAATTCCATGACTTTACTCTAGATGGCATGGACCTGATGTTGAACTGCACGTTGTTCTTGTGACCTTTTCATCTTCTCGGCCGCTGACAGTAGCTTTAACTGTGCCTGTATTGTCGCTGCTTGTTTCTTTTCTTCCTGGAGCTGTGACTCCAATGTCCTTAGTTATGTGTCCTATACAAGGTGCTCATAGGTTTGCACACTTCGATTGCTGAGTTTCTTGCATTCTAAGGCCAATGCCTTGATTCTTCTGACTGCGCTCTGGGTAGTTTCTTCCCTCTGATCTCGCACTTCCTGCAGAATGCTCGACACTACTTGCAATTCCATTTCTGCTACTCTTTCTTGGAGCTGCCTAATGGCTTTAGTGAGCTTCCCCACTTGGCTCTCAGTGGTTTCCTCTTCCATATGTGCTAGTCCCAGCACAGAGCGAAGTTCTCTAGTGACTGCTTCTTTAACTCCAATCTGCTCCATCCTCTGCAAACTTCACCTGGAGGTCATCTTTCTCTTTCTTTGCAACCCGACGCTTCTCTAGGGATTCCTTCTTTGCTTGATTCAATGCCTCTATGGCCTGCTCTTTTTCTTCTTGGACTCGACAAAGGTGAGCCTCTGTCGCATATGTTATTATACATAGTTGGGTAGGCTCATCTCCTACTTCTATGCCCCCTTATGACAATGGCTCTGTAGACACTACACAACTCGAATAAAGAGCCTGTTGTACCCTTTTGAGCTCCACCTCGATCCGGTCATACATTGTCTCCTATTTGGCTTCGCTTTGCTGCAAAATGTCCTCAGAAGTATCTGATACAAATGCAATGGTGAGGTCAATATCATCCACCGTAAGTATAGTCTGTAAGTGGGGCTTATTGGCGCGTGACTTCTTCTGCGCTGAGGGTTTCTTTGGAGAAACCTTTCTTTTCTTGAATGTCTAAATGTCTCCGTAAGGGGATCTTTAGGCGGTGTTACTTCGCCCTGTTCTTGCTTTTCTTCTACCCCTTCGTCCTCTTCTTTGTCTACTTCGTCACCTCCTCCCCTTTCATCCTCTTCTTTGTCTACTTCATCACCTCCTCCCCCTTTTGGTAAATCTGGTGTAATCTCCTCTTATGCATTGTGCATTTCTTGTACTTCTTCCTTCTTCTTCTTCTTGATACTGCCTTGTCCATCATACTCTTCCCAGGTGACTACAAGACTTCTGATGAGGTTGGGGTTAGAGAGTTATGTCTGTTCGACTGGTACAAGGAATTCTATAGGCCATTCCTTGGTTATTTCCTCCATATCTTCCTCGGTGAGTTTGTAATAAGACTGGAGCTCTTCCTTGTGTTCGTCTCCGCGCGCAGTGATGTAAATGAAGTGCTTGTCTGCACGGAACTTCGCTATTGGCCTGAACCTATGAAGTGTATTTAGATTCATTCGAGGGAAGGATTCAATGGCCCTATTCAGCTGCAAGTAATAGGTGTGGAACACCATATTAGACTTCCATTGCTTCGCCATGTTGCTTGAATACTAGAGGGTATTGAACCTCACGGCCAGTGGTTCGGACGACTCAACTTCAGGGAAGGTTTCTCCCTCTGGCATATCCCAATCGATGAAGGCAATGAGAATCAACAACCAACTGAAGTGTCTTGCGCTTCATGACAATATTTCTCCAATTGGTTGACAAGGTAGCTCAGCTAGTTCATCTGCATCCCTTTGATGCACTTTCCTGCAAGGTCAATGAAGAACTTCGTGACCTGCGTCGGTCTGTTCTTCCTAACGAGATTACCAATGATCAACTGGAAATCTAGGTGCACTATGCCATTTTGGATGGAGGCTACCTTGTATCCCCACCTTCCTTTCTCCACATCGTTGTAGGTGTCCTTTATTCGGTGCGCCAAGGCGCAATCTGCATCCTTCCCTGGGTAAAAATCTTGAGGGTTCGGTCCTTTCATGCTCAATCCAGTGATTTGGTCGATCAATGCCAGATCTACAGTGATGCGCCTATCCAACCACATGTAACCACCATGGTAGCATGACAGGAGGAGTTTAATGCATGCATTAACCTCTTGATGTTTTCCGAAGTGTGCTATATTCATCACATTAAGGATTGTTGATCTTGCGATGTCCATGGTCCATAGCTGGGGGATTATCTCGAATTCTTCCCCATTGTCTTTGTCAAGTACTTATGTGGTGCGAGCATTCCATAATTCTTGCAGTCTCCCAAGTTGAAATCAATGATCTTTAGCATCAGAATCTGTCCTAACTGCGATCCAACTGCACGTATCCCCTTCTGGAGGTATGCAGTGATCATTGTATAGTCGAAGTCCCTCGAGACGCTATCACGACTAACCACGCTAGCTAGAGGTGGGATATGGTCGGGCAGGACCGACGGGATGAGCTTCGTGTTTGCGAAGTCGTCACGATGATTGCTCCATTTCTCTATCGCAGTTCGAGATGGCCCAGATCGACGTGCGGTCGATGGGGAGGATTGCAATCCTCTTGTCAATGAGGCCTGAGCTTTTGCGGACATGACCTTCTCTGCCATGAGGTTAATCAAAATATATTCGATGGATTTCTCTACTACACTAAGGTCGCTCGACATGCACGCTCGCGATCAAATGTCTCGGATAGGTGGAAAAAATCTCAAGGTAATCAGAATGGGTGGTGAGGTCTCAATAAACACTACACGAAAGTAATTAGTTATCTATGGGCTCAGATAATCAAAATTTGAAAAAGTGTCCCCATTAAGACATTTGATGGGTTAAGTAGATAATGTCATAACATACTCCTCCAACGGGAAGGAATGCCTCAATCAATACAATTCCATCCATTATGGCACGGTCCCAATGATCCAATGATGAGATTTCTAGTAGTAACTGTGTTTCTATCCATTCTGGAGCATCATTCTAACGGTTAGGACGCCTCCAACGGTCATATTTCTTCGTCGTGGTGAAGTGTCAGTCTGTGTTGTTCTTATATTCTAGTGAGGTTCAATTTTTGCAAGCCTTCCTTCTGCAGAGTCCTCTCTGGAACCTCCTGCAATTTTTCTAGATTTTCTTTCTTCTTACTAAGCTTTCTTGCTTTCTTTCTGGTGATCTGTGTCTCTGGATTCCTCTTTCCATTCTTTTTCTTATCTTTTCTTAGCATAGTAACTTTGCACTTCCGGGGGTCTTTCACAGGTTTTTAGCATAATACTTCTTCTCTTACTATTTTTGGAGTAGGTGCTCTTCTATTCTGCATGGATAAGTTATTTAAACCTTATTAAGTTATTTCAACTTCAACAGCTAGGTCTCTGGCCCTCAGTTGCTTCGACTTGTCCTCTTGTTCTTCTATTAAGCGCACTACTCTCCTAGCCATGAAATCCCTTATTTCTTGTTTTTTTTGTTCTATAGCTTCTTCTTCTTCTTTCCTTCGGATCTGATCTCTCTCAATCCAAGTCCTTCCTAACAAAAGTGAAAAAGGAGCATTGTTCTCAACAAACTTAATGACCTCAAATTCTTCTTCTGTCGATTTTCCATGAGCACTGATAGGTACATGAGTGAGTCTTCCATGTAGGGTTATCATCTTTCCTTTAAAAAATCCTATTCCTCCCAATGAAGGAATCATAGCAGGATTTCCCAAAATTTCCCAAGTACTTTCTGGCATAATGTTCACCTGTGTTTTTGCATCCAATACACAGTCTATGTCAAAGTCTCATATTCTTGTTTCTATGCACTACTTCTCTTTTAAGATCTCTGGTAAACTGTTTCCTTTGTGATCATTCAATGTTTCTTTCATTTGCAATAATATAGTCTCTGATTCTTTCTGGTTCTCTAGTATATTCTTAGTCTCTTGACCTTCCTCATGGTTTTCTTGTTTCATGTTCATATTCTCAACTTTAGCAATCATTCTAGGGCAATCTAAAACTTCATGTCCAGTAGCTTTACAACAAAGGCAAATAGGACCTCTACTAGGGCATTCCTTAGCAAGATGTCTAAGTCTTCTGCAACTATAACAAAGAGTCAATCCTCTATTTCTCTTAAACGATCCCCAACCTTTCATGTACTGCGCTCTAGGATCACAGTGATGGACGTGTAAAAAATTCTTTCTAGGATCCTACATCCACTTGTTAGTCCAATTTTTTTTTCTATGCATAGGAATAACATATCTTTCACTATTTCTATTAGGTCTATTCATATCACATCTTCTTTCTTCTAGTTGTTCCCTAGTTTTCAGACTAGGACGAAATCTATCAAACATACCTAGATCCATTCTTTCGAGAAAAAAATTTCCACTTATCTTACCTTTATCAGAGCACAAAGGTTTAAGATCTTACCTCTTTTCTTCAGATCAGACTTCTCTTCTCAGCACAGAGCTTCACAAGTCAAGTAGAGTAATG
>SNQJ01S0279383.1:0-10054 GCA_010110895.2 Picea sitchensis | reverse complement strand
TTTTCTTCTCTGTTGCGCTCCAAACTTCATTGAGCACAATTTTCATGTCACGCATCAATACTCTTCACTCACTACAAGTAATACACCACGATAATACCAAAACATGTTTTATTTTTTTCACCCTACGCACCAGTAGTTATACCTTCGAGTGATGTGATTATGCACACACAACATACCAATGTTGCACGTGCACCAACAATTCAAATTGCGTTCTGCCAATATTCCAAGCACACATCTTGTGCATCAAACTATTACTTGTGTGACACAAGATTGAACCTTTCGATGAAAGACTTAGCATGCGTTTCCATCCACTTATATCTTGTGCATGTCACTAATTATACCATGTTCACTACCAAAGCTTAGTGTACATACTATGTGTACCATTATTTTCTGTGTAACACCAAATAGTTAGTGCGCACATTTGTGCAACATTACTTTTCCACATCATCAATTTTGCACAGTGTGTTGCCAAATTTTAATGCACACTCTTGTGCACCTTGATCTTTATGTGCATCATTACTACTTAGTGCACACACTATTCTCGGCACTTAACTGAATTTTCATAGATTTTGATGTAGAAATTGGAGTTTTTTCTCGATGGTCACCCAATTTCCACCATGAACTTTCTGCAACTATAACATTTGTTCAATTTCACTCCATTACATCCAAACTCACCCTCTTCCACAAAACATTCTTGTGTGTACCATTGGTTGACATTTTTGGTGCGATTTTTTCCAAATTCCTTCACGAATTATGAATCTTATTCAAACAATTCTGCTTAATATATCACAGTTTCTCTGTAACTTCAAATTTGATCAATTCCTATCCGAATTTCCTTAAACATGGATTACAATTAAGGGATCTCTCAATACTTAACCAATTTTCCCCAAATTCGCCATGAATTTAGCAACATAAATTGGGGCTTTTACCCAATTCCCTTCAATTTCTTCCAGTTTTCGTCACAGACATATTGTAACTGAAAACTCAACCACTCCAAAATTCAATTATCTGTCAAATATTCTTCTGCATGATGTTAACTCAAACCATCCAAGATCAATGTTGAAAATTGGGCTCTGATACCAATTTGTAATGTACCCAACCACCCAAGTTGAGTCACTTAAAGATTTTGTGAACTATGATACCATATTGTAATGTTTCCATTATCAACAACTAAACAAGGTTGCTCTGATACAAATTAAAACATACAAATACTCTGCCATGCATGATTATATACTTATTCATAATGGAATTATACACAATCATAATAGAATTATACACGCAACATCAGAACATAAACTGATGAAAATAATTGCATAATAATTACTGCAAAACATGATTTAACACATAATTTGGCACTTTTCTTTGAACAAATTACACCAACTACATGAAAACCTTCCACGTTTCTTGTACCAGAATACAGGTCACAGTAAGAGTCGACTTTCGTACCCCCATCTCATTGATTTCCCCCGATTGAATGATCAAAAAATTGTACAAAGTCCAAACTCTCTGGATGCATGTTCCAAACTTGACACTTGTCACATTGGGAACTGCCTTTAGCCACTTGTCCCCTCCTTAGAACTTAGGATAAAATAATATATCCTTGCATTATAATTTTAAGAAATATTAAATATAATATTCATTTTTAGGTTTAAGTCCCTTTAACCTAACCCCCTTAACCTCAGTTAGTGGAGTTTAAGCCCCCCTTTCTCTTTTACGTGGTTGGTATTCCACAATGATGTGTTTTCATTATATTATCATTTGATTAAATTTACATTCTCAGTACCACAATATTGATCGTTTGCATCCTGGCTCACCAGCCTAAAAACATAAATCTCACGCACTAAACTAGTTCTCCCTTTATTTCGCTCATGCACTCTCCCTTCAGTTCTCCACCTTTGTTGCCTTACACATGTGTGCATTACAACATAATGTATATACAAAAGGCTCTCTTGCTTTCAAAACATGCGCACTAAGTCAGTGTGCACTAAATTATGGAATGTGGGTCAACCTGGAAATCTCTTCCTTTAGTGCGCCATCCTTTCACATTTACACTTGTGTGCATTGCATACATTAAGTTGTTTCACTTTCAGTTCATCGTTCTAGTGTACTTACATAGGTGTGCACCAAGTACATTAGACTGCGCACTCTATCATTTTAAAACAACGTGCACTCCTTTGGAATGAGATTCACGCATATTAAATTACTATGCACATAACCAAACTAATGTTCTTATAATATCATCTCACCAGCTTATATTAAATGACAGTTACATTCATATGTACTCTTGGGGTTCAACCTAGGGGTATTACACACCTCAAGGATGAGAAGGAGAGAATCCATCATTTCCTCAGTGGGTTACCATAGTCTTACCAAGATCAAATTGATTTTGATAAACCCAAGACACCGGAGGACACTATTCAGAAGGCCAAATGTTGTTTTGACCAGTATAAGCATAAGCACGAGTCTTCAAAGGATTGGAGGAGGAAGGACAAGATTGGATTCCAGAAGAATGGATTCAATTTGTTCCCCCAAAAGAGTCCAGGGAAAGGTGCAAAGTTATGTCAGCCAAGTAGGAGCATGCATCAACAAAATTTCCCATCTCAAATTAAAAATAACCCAACAAAGTAAGAAAGGGAAGGAGTAGAGGATCCCTAGAAAGGAACTTTGCGATTTTGGGGATGTGGAGAGACACACTTGTTGAGGGAATTCCCCCATAGGAATCACGACAACAGAAAGGTATTTAATGTGCAGGAGGCAGCTACAGTCGATGACATGGCAATAAGTGTACTGAGGATTTACGCAGTTGTATAGAATCGGAAAGCGGACCACCAAGCCTCTATGGTGGAATTGAAAGGTGTTAGCACTGAGAGTCACCCTCATATTGCAAGAGGATAAGCCCAATACCCATCATAATGTTAGGTGGATGCTGGTTTTATGAGTGGAGGTCAAATGGACAAAACTCAATACAAGAATTATTTTAACACAGAAACTGGACAAGCAGTGCATAGGGAAATGATGTCCTCATTAACTTCAGTCAGTGGTTTGATTTTAAAGGTGAGAAGAAGGAACAATTGGTGAGAAAGGTGGACAAGTCTGCCATGGGCATCCAATTTTCAAGCAACTTGGTGAAGAAAAACCCAGGCTCAAGAGCACTCTTGAACTCAAGTTTCAGACACTGAAATATGTCACAACAACATAATAATCAAACCTACATTATCATATGAATACAACAAATCAATTGGATCCTCCATGCCCGAGCATTTCAACATAAGGGAAAATAAGATAAAAAAAGGGAAAGTACTCGAACATTTCACATGAACATTATAATCAAACCTACATTACAATACATCTACAACCCTCGACTAGATCCTCAATGCCCCAGTGTTTCAGCATAGTTTACACAAAGAGATGAAAGAAGTTGACTTCTATTAATGAGAAAGTCTCAATTTTGATACATAACCAAAGAACAGTTCAAGCATAAAAAATTACATAGTAGGGAGCTCTGCTCAACCATTCGACGACCTTAACAAAATCTTGAACTGATCTACTTATACTCAACTCAGTCCACAACTACCAAGAGTGTGATCTAGCCACCCATTCAAAGTTTTACGTATGTGCATTCTTTTGTCAGATTATGTGTATATTCTTCTTTCAGATGCAAGCTCAGATCAACATGGGCTTGCAAACAAAATCGTCCATCATAGTACCTTGGGCTAACATCTTTGTCTCCTTAGCCGTAATCCCCATGCTTTCTATTTATGGACCGATCTGAGGTTTCAACTACCAGTCCGTGCTCATTAACTAAATCCTTCTCGGGATTGGAGCACAGCGAGACAACTGTTGGGCGACCACCTGTTATTGTCGAATACGATATTAAATGTGCATGATATTTCGAGGCTGCAGGAAGTGGTTTAGGCCCACACTGCTTTCAGGCCCGAAATGAACCTGCCTTTTCCACATAGCCTCCCCACAAAACAATGGTTATGATTTCGACCCTCTTAATTCCTTTTAACGTCCGAGCATGTTGTGGCCCCGAAATGATCTAAGGTTGTTGATCTGAACAAGACCTGAGATATCTGACTGTCAACCTTGGAATCCTTCCAACTGTGCTTGGATATATCGCTATATTGAATTGCACAGAAGATCTCGACCACTGTAGACTGCACATGCCCATTCACCCAAGTTCATACTTTCTACTCGTGACTATGGACAATCTTATGTGATATCATTTGGCTCCATAGGGGATGGCATGCTCCTTGCGAGATGCCAAGAACCTTCAGTTCCAGTTCCTTAGCTTTTGGGTTATGGAGCCATTTCTTAATACCGAAAATAAAAATAAATTGGTAATTACAATGGTGGAAATCCAATCATGGCTTAAAAAATATATTTCTTCAGAAAGTTCCCATTGATAGGGCCACCAAAAACTTTGGAATCCTCCAAGCTCTGCAACTTATAAGTTTTATTTGAAAATACTTCATAAATCTTGAAAGGACCAATCCATAAGGCTTCAAATTTACCATGTTTTCCCTTGTATTTCTTAGGGGCATCCCACTTGAGCACCAGATCTACGAGCTGAAAATATTCCTTTCTTTCCTTCTAGTCAAAGGCTCATTTCATTTTTTGTTGGTGATCCTCAGCTTTATCAAGTAGCTCTCCCTAGCCTATTGTACTTCTACCAGTTGTTTATCCTCTTGACCATATCATCGGGTTCTCCTTGGTATTCTTGGATGAATTTTTCCATAGGAAAGGCAAGCTGAGTAGGAAAAATATCCTCAACCCCATACACAAGTTGAAAAGGGGGAATTCGAAGTGACCTTTTGGTTGTAACTATGTTAGCCCATAATGAAAATTTCAGCTTTGAATCCTAGGCTTTCTTGTTGTCTTCTAACAATTTTTTATGATCTTTATGAGGCTCTTGTTAGAGGACTTTTCTAAACCATTTCCCTGAGGGTAGTAGGGAGTAGAGTAAATTAATGTAATCCCATAATTGGCACAGAAATTTATTAATGGTTCAGCTTTGAAGGAGGCATCATTATTAGTAACAATCCTGCTTGGAAACCCAAATATGGACATGATATCTTCAAGGAAGATAATGATTACCTTGTGGGAGGAACTCCTTGTAGGGATGGATTCTATCCATTTGGTGAAATAATAAGTGGCAGTCAAAATCCACCTATGTTGACCACTTGAGGCTAGGTGGATTTCCCCAATGAATTCAAGACCCCACTTTTGAAAAGGTCCAGAAACCACTATAGTTTTCAAAGGAAAATATTTGAGTTGATGCTTTACGGGAAAAAAATTTCATTTGAAACAAACTCTAATCTTTTCACAAACATCAGTAAAAAGGTTGGGGCAGAAATACCCAGCTCTGAGAATTTTATAAGCTGTGGTCCTCCAAAAATGATGTCCCCCACATAAGCTGTCATGAAAATCAGTCATAGATTTTTGGGCTTCCTGTGGGTCTAGACATCTTAGTATAACTCCTAGAGGATACTTCCAATACAAAACCTGATCAATAAGACAATATTTGATTTCTCTGAGCTTCAAATCTATCACCTTGTTTTTATCCAAACCATCAGGAGACCTCAACTTCTACAGAAAATATATGATGTCTTTATACCAGGTGCATTATGTCAGGTTGAGACTGACATGAGATTTTTCATCAACAATCTCAGCTTGTCGATTTTCTGAGTTTATGTTCATGAGATTAACCCCTAAATCCTTGCAGTTTGATTCAGCTAGCAGCCTAACTAAACCTTGGCCCTTTACCAATTTAGTGGGCTTGACTTCAAGGCCAAATTCCATAATTTTAGCAATCCATTTTCTTCTCTTCCCATCTATATCAGGCTGGATCAATATCTCTTTCACTGAATGTTGAGGGGACATGTGCAATAATCTTTGAACGCAGGACATAGATTCTGAAATTCTTGAGGGATTTCACCAAAGAATATTCTTTCTTCTCCATGATATCATATCTCATTTATGCATCCCTCAATGCTCTGTTGAAAAGGAAATATGATGATCTAACCCATTTGTATTTTTCTGTAGAAAAACAACAACCAACGTATCAGATGAGGCAAAATGAAATATCAGAAATTCCTTAGAATAGTCAGGGCTGATGAGCACAGGTGCTCAAGTCAAATCACTTTTGATTTGGCCAAAATAATTTATGGACTCAGCAGTCCATTTCACCTCTCTTCCTTTTCTAAGCATGGATATAATGTGCTTAACCAACTCAGAAAAATTAGAAATGAACCTCCTCAGAAAGTTGATTTTACCCAAGAATGACTGACCCTCTTTCTTAGATCTGGGAAAAGATAGCCTGGATGGCCTCTACTCTACTTGGATCAATTCTTACTCCTTCTGATGACACAATATGCCCCAATAATTTACCCTCTTCCATAGCAAACAAGGATTTCCTAGGATTGAGGGAGAGGCCAAACCTTCTACACTTCAAGAAAACCTTCTCCAGATGATGAAAATGCTCTTTGTCATACCTTGAGAATACTATAATGCCATCCAAATAGATGACTACAAATTTGTCTCTTTCCCCAATGAAGGCCATGTCCATGGCTCGCTAGAAGGTTGCTCCTGCATTCATCAATCCAAAGGGAATTTTAGCATACATGAATGTTCCCCAAGGAGTAGTGAAAGTTGTCTTCTCTCTATCTTCAGGTAGGAAAAAGATCTGATTGTAGCCAGAGAATCCATCAATCATAGACATCATGGATGAACCAACCACTTTATGCAAAATGTGCTCCATCTTTGGCAAGGAGTAGTTATCCTTTTTCGAGCTCCTGTTCAAATTTTTGAAATCAACACACAATCTCATTTCCCCATTTTTCTTCCTCATGGGCACCAAGTTATCCACCCATTCTGAATATCTGAAAGGGATGATCATTTTGGCATCCATCAACTTTTTCCCTTCTTTTTCCATAATAGGCAGCAACATGGGATTTATATGTTTGAGTTTCTGCCTGAAAGGTTTGGCCTCTTCTTTCAAAGGGATATTATGCTCAATGGTGTTGGTTTCATATGTTCTCAAATCTTCGTATTTCCAGGCAAACACATCATCAAACTCCTCTAGAAGCTTGACATACTCGGCCCTTTGCTCCTTTGACAAACTGCTAGAAAATTTGGCATATTTTGGGTCTTCCTCTATTCCCAAATTACATTCAGTCACATTAGCATTTTCAGTCGAACCTTTAACCTGTATAGCAACATCATTTTTGTCAAACAATCTCCCCAAAGGGACTATTCCCTTTGGAATATGGTTACTAGGAAACTGAATAATATGATGGTCAGCAATTTTATTAAGAAAAACATCATCATGGGGGCTTTCTTCAGAATCTTGATCCTGATCAATATGCAAAATAGAAAATTCATCCACAGTCTCAAGAAATTTTTTAATCTCAATATCATCCTCAAAGACCTTCCAATGTTTGACATTGTCAGGAATAGAGGGTCTATACTTTACTTCAACATTATACTTGAGTTTGGGGGGCAAAGGGACCTTGAAATTACTTGCTGAGACAACCAAGGAACCTGTTGTAGTGTTATCCTCTCTTGGAACAAATGAGATATTAAAATCCAAGAAGAAATTGTCAATCATATCCCAGACTTCATTTATGTAGGCCCTTAACCTGGGGTGCTTAGCCTAATATAGATTTCTAACTTGATGAACAATCAACTCAGCATCTCCAAACATTGCTATTTGATCAATTTTCATGTCTTTGGAATCTCTTAAACCCAAGACAAGAGCCTCATATTCTGCCACATTGTTTATTGTTTCAAATTAAAGCTTATAAGATAGAGATATGGTCTCTTGGGTAGGGGAAATAAAAACTACTCCAGCACCAACACTCTCCCTAGAGGAGGTTCCATCAAAAAACATCTTCCAAACAGAGGTATTGGGAGGAGGGTCTTCACAAAAGGTGATGGGATGCTTTTTGATTTCAATAGGTGTTTGAGGAGCATTAGCGAGTTGTAACATATTGGTTCCTAAATCAGTGTCTCTCACAAAAATGGGGTGGTTGGTCGGATGGGCTTCATCACTGATAATGTAAGCAAGTTGTGATTCCCTATAAAGTATTATATGCTCTCCCCCAAACACAGGAATAATGGAATATGAAATATCCATCTGCAATGTTCCCCCCAGTCTTTTAATCCAATATCTAGAAAAGATAATCCCAAACTTAGGGGGGACATCAACCACCACAATATCCATGACCACAGTTTTCATTGGAAACTGGAGCAAGGAAACAACCAAGTCTTTAATAATGTCGAGTCACTTCACCTTCTTGGAATCAAATGAGTATAGATCATGGTAAGTTTTTGTAACCTCCAAATTGAGTTCCTCCATGACAATCTTAGGCATGAGATTGTGAGATGCCCCTGAATCCATCAAGCAGTTGTGCATCACCTTATCGAGGATGTTCAATGAGGTATAGAAAGGAGGGGAGGAGTCATCTCTATCCTCCACCAAAGGTCCCAGTATGACAACAAGATTTTCATCTTGGAGGTTGACTGAGTCTGTGGGATGACATGAAGTTTCATGATGCAACATTTTGGAAAGGTACCTTTTGAAATCCTCATGCTTAACTAGCTCCAAGAAAGGTACAAGGATCTTAAATTTTTGAATCTCATGCTCAAAGATAAAAGAGGAGGGAGGATTCATAATCTCCTTAGATTTTTGGATAGGGCCTTTAATCATTGTCTGGGGGTCTTGTGCCTCTTTTTCTTTGCTGCTAGTTTCCACCTCCTTAACAGGATGCTTTGTTCTAGGAGGCTGCTCAGGAATGTCAGGATTTCCCTCTGTCTTATTTGATCTAGGTTGTATCTATTTGGATTGCCACTGGACCTTTCCCCTTTGCTCAACGCATTTAGATGGTTTCCCATGAGAGCCTCTTCATATGCATATTGAGTTAAATGAGGGGATGAAGAGGTTTCACCAAGACAATGGATTTCGAGATCTGCATCTTTCTCCTCTCCTTCTTCATCAGTAAGAAGGTTATTTTAGAGAGGGGATTGGATTCTTTTATCATCCCTATCCCTATTTATTTGATCTCTTTGGATGATCCGATGGGCATTATTGGGTCTTATGAAATTACCCCTGTTATCAGTGTTTTGGGTGTTCCTATAGCTTTTCTTTCCCTCAAATTTCAATTTCTTCATTTCTGCAGAAAGTGATTTTACCATTTTTGTCAACTCATCCACTAAAGAGTGGGGAGCAGAGGAACCAGAGGTTTAAGATTCATACATACCTTTTCTTATGACTCTATAAGCATTACTACTAATTTTGTTAACTACCAATATATTAGATTCTACTTCAAGGGTTCCATCTTGCATATGAGCTAAAGAGGTAGCTCTTCTTTCTCTCAATAGGAGGCAAAAATCAAGGTCAAAAGAATTGGCATAAGTAATCTTAGCAGAGATTTTTGTAAGATTTATTTCAGTGGGAATATTATTGTACATTTTATTAAATCTATTTGAGAATTCTAAAACAAATTCCCCCTCTCCTCTCTTAAGTGACCCAAATTCTGTGATAAAATAAATAAAATCCTTTCTGTCCCCCCAATGTCTTAGGAATGAATCATCCAGAGCTTCAATCCCATCAATACATCCAGGAGACAAGTCCTTGAACCACTTTCTAACCTCACCATCAAGGATCTGTACAAAAAATCTCATCCAAAAATCCTCATTTTCAATATTAAGATTGTCTGCATAACTGTAAAAGGATGAAAGGTGTTCTTTTACAGTTATGTCTTCCTCCCCTGTAAACTTGGGCATGTACTTGAGGTAATCTCCAAATGGGAGTGTAACGTCCCCGACCACCGACCCTAGCCGGGTAACTCTACCCAAACAATCCTTAAACTTGCCTTTACTGCTCTGATACCATTCATGTGACATTGCCAGCCTTAAACAGTAGGCCAGGCCATGCCACTAAGTAAATTTGTGGAAATAATCCCATATAAAACTTAACTGGAAGATAGAGATAACATATGGTATTCTTATTTATACATATATATCTATCTAATGCATTTAAACAAAAGAA
>SNQJ01S0279380.1:0-11284 GCA_010110895.2 Picea sitchensis | reverse complement strand
TGAGAAGACAAGAAGAAGAGTAAGATGGAACAGAGGAGGAAGGGGACAAAGCCACAATTCTTTCGAAATAATTCTCAAGGACATCCAACTCCTAAGGAATCCAAGATGGCTGATACAATGGGGAAAATACCAAGGTAACCACCTAATAAATGTTGGGGTTGTGGGGGAGATCATATGTACAGAGATTTCCCTCATAGAGGTGAAAAAGTGAGGAATGTTCACAATGTAAAGAAATATGAAATAGTGGAGGACATGGGAAAAAATTACCTAGGATCTACGTAGCTCTAGATAACAAGCAAGTTGAGTTTCAGTCACATATGATTGAAATGGAAGGTAATATCAACAACCAACCCATTTCTATTTTGATTGATTCAGAAGCTAGTCATAATTATCTAGATCCTAAGATGGTGGAAAGATTTCATTTGCGAAGAAGAAATCTTGGTAAACCTTGGATGGTGGAACTAGATACAAGAGATAAAAAGAAGATTAATGAGATGGTTAAGGCATTCCCAATGGACATAAATGGATTAAGCACAAGGGAATATTTGAATATCATACATTTGGGCTCATATGAATGCCTAATTGGTATGGATTGGTTGGACCAACATCATGATGTTCTAGACTATTATAATAAGTATTTTACCTTCTTGTATGAAGGAGGAAACCCGAGGATAGTTCAAGGTATTCCAAGAGTAGTAACCATCAAAGAAGTTTCAACCTTAAATAGTTGAAGAAAAACATCAGGAAAGGATGTCAAGTATTTTCATCACATATGGAGGAGACACCTAAGGATAAAGTACCAAGTATTGAATATTATTTAGTCCTCAAAGAGTTTGAAGATGTATTTAAAGAAATATTGGGGCTGACACCCAAGATAGATATTGATTTCTCAATAAATATGATGCCTGGAGCATCCCCGATACACAAGACTCCTTCTAGGATGAGTACACCAGAGTTGAAGTAGTTACAAATGAAGTTGGAGGAACTTTGACATAAGGGGTATATACGCACAAGTGTTTCACCTTGGGGTGCCCCAGTATTATTTGTGAAGAAAAATGATGGAACCTTGAGGATTTGCATTGACTTCAGGCAGTTGAACAAGGTAACTATGAAAAACAAGTATCATTTTCCAAGGATAGATGATCTTTCTGATTAGATGAAAGATGATAAGGTATTATCTAATATTGATCTTAGGTCAAGTTAACACCAAGTAAGAATTAAGGAAGAATACATTAGCAAGATTTCCTTCAGAACAAGGTATGGCCATTATGAGTTCACAATGGTGCCATTTGGTTTATCAAATGCACCAACTATCTTCAAATCTTTAATGAATGGTATTTTCAGAGAATACTTGGATAAGTTTGTGATTGTATTTTTGGATGACATACTTATTTAATTAAAATCTAAAGAAGAACATGAAAAACACTTGAGGATGGTTCTAAAAGTACTAAGAGAACTTCAACTATTTGCAAATTTGAGCAAGTGCTCATTCTACCAGTGACATATATGTTACTTGGGGCATATTATTTTAGAGGAAGGGATAACAATGGAAACAGAGAAGATAAAATCCATTGAAGGGTGGCCAACACTAAGGAATGTCTCTGAGGTGAGATCATTCATGGGAATTGTAGGTTACTATAGGAGATTTATTGAGGGATTCTCAAAGATTGCACACCCAGTCACTTCCTTGCAAAAGAAGTGTCTGAATTTTGAGTGGACATTGGATTGTGAAAGGATTTTCCAACATTTGAAATATTTATTAACAAGTGCTCCAATATTAAGGATTTCTAATCCAAATGAAGACTTCATTGTATGCATTGATGCCTGTAAAGTAGGACTTGGTGGAGTTCTTAGTCAGAATGGGCATCTGGTATGCTATGAATCAAGGAAATTAAAGGAGAATGAAGGGTATTATGCTACCCATGATTTGGAATTGGAATCCATAGTGCATGTCTTGAAGAGGTGGAGGCACTACCTCATGGGAAAAAGATTTGAGTTGAGAATAGACCATAGTGGTCTAAAATATTTATTTGGACAACCAACTCTAAATGTTAGGAAAAGTAGGTGGCTATAATTCTTTAGTGAGTATGACTATCGTATAAAGCATATCAAGGGTAATGAGAACAAGGTGGTTGATGCACTCAGCAGGAGAGTGCATGAGATGTATGCTACAACCATTACCATGTACAAACTAGATTTGAAAGATAGAATTTTAGAGGCTGGAAAATCAGATCTACAATACATGGAAATAAACACCAAATTACAACAAGGTATTTTGCAGCAGAAAATTGAGATTTTTGAGTTAAAAGAGGATGCAATTCTTTTGTACAAAGGCATAATTTATGCGTCAAATTCTCAGAAATTGAAAAATCCAATTTTAAAAGAAATGCATAATGTGCCTTATGCTGGGAACCCAAGTTACTAGAAAACTATTGCAACTGTAAAGAGCCAATATGGTTGGCCAGGTATGAAGAAAGAGGTTGTTGATTTTATTGTCAACTGTTTGGAATGTCAAAAATTCAAGGATGAGCACAAACACCTAGCTAGTCTGCTATAGCCATTACCCATTCCTGAGTGGAAATGAGAAGTTGTAACAATGTATTTCATCTCCAAGCTTCCCAGAACAACCAAGCAACATGATTCCATCATGGTGGTGGTGGATAAGCCTACTAAAGTTTACCACTTTATTCTAGTAAATCTCACTCACAAGGCAACCAACATTGTTGATATTTATATGAGATAAATTGCTCGAATACATGGTACACCCAAGACAATTGTGTTTGACAAAGATCCAAAATTTACATCAAATTTTTGGAAAGGATTATTCAAAGGATTTGGGACCAATCTAAAATTTAGCACAACCTATCACCTAGAGTCAGATGGACAAATAGAGAGGGTGAATCAAGTGATTGAAGACATGTTGAGGATGTATGTGATGTCTAAACCATCTAAATGGGAGGATTATTCGCATTTGGTGGAGTTTTCTTATAATGATTGGTATCAAACATCTCTAAAGATGATCCCATTTGAGGCACTTTATGGAAGAAAGTGAAACACACCAGTGAGTTGGGACACCCCAACAGACAGAGAAGTGGTTGGACTAGAATTACTCAGGGAAATGGAAGAGCAGATGGTGAGGATAAAAAATAAAATAAAGGTTGCCTAGGATAGGCAGAAAAGTTATGTTGATAAGGGAATAAATCATAGAGATTTAAAAGTGGGTAACCATGTGTTTTTAAAAGTAAAGGCCCAGATAAGTTCCTTGAAGTTGAGAAATTGTTCAAAACTGACAACTCGTTATTGTGGGTTGTTTGAAATTCTGGAGAGGATTGGTTTTGTAGAATACATGCTTGCCTTACCTGCATCGATATGTATTCATAATGTATTCCATGTATCATTGCTTAAAAAGTATATACCTAATGCTAATCATGCCATTGATTGGAATGTGATTTAGGTGGAGTAAGAAGGAGACTCCTAAGTTCATTCGGTATGCATATTGGATTGGAAAGTCAAGCTACTCTGGAATCAAGCAATAAGACTGGTAAAGGTCCAATGGACTTGTTACGGTCCTAAGGATGCAACTTGGGAGCACGATGATGCTATGCAGACAGAGTATCCACATCTGTTTCAGGACTTTTGAACTTTTGATTGTATATGTATATCATCTGCACTGAGGACAGTGCATAAATAAGGGGGAGGGGAACGTAATACCCCTAGGTTGAACCCCATTGTAAATGTAAATGTAATTGTACATATAGGATTATGAGCCAGGATACTTTGGGGCCAGAGAGCCTGTATGGTTATTGGGCTAGTGAGCTAGAAGCTGAAAGACCAACAAGCCTATTTTTGTAAAATGCAATCACACTGAGTTTTAATGAAAAAACATCATTTATGTAGACCAACCATGTAAAAGAGTATGAGGGGATAAACTCCACTTGAATGGGAAACGGGGGATAAGAGTCTGGCGAAAAGGGGCTAAGCTAGGGGGCTTAAGCCAAAAGGGATATTTTATTAATATTCCCAAAAATGTATAAAGTATAAATTATGGATATTTAAATATATCCTAAGTCCTTATGTTGAGGAACATATCACCTTGTGAGGGAATCCATGTGGATCCAATCTAGTTCCCAACATGACCACTGTCAAGTTGGGAACATGCAAATACAATTAGGGGAATTTAGTTCATTTGATCGATCTTCCCATTATCATTCACACCTCACTACCTCTATGCTACTATCATTTGGACCTTCATGATGCTAGTATGCATACATGTACCTGTACCAGGACCATGGTTAGATTTGGATTTGGATGAAAGAGGTAGGTTGTCAGGCCCATAAGACATTGAAGAAGCGGGTTGTCAGGATCGTAGGACATTGAAGGAGAGGGTTCTTAGGCCCGTGAGCATTCTCTCCAGGTGAGAGAACTCCTACGAATTGATTCCCAAGGTGCTAAGTTGCAGCTACATGGCTTTGAGACTTCTCGTCGGGCCTGTTGTTGAAGCCCCAAAAGGGAATTGGGGTAGTCGAAGGATTGTTGAGCATAGAAGGGGCACACTTCTTGGGGTGGGACATGCATGTGGGGAATTTGGGACTGTAGGTTGTTAGTTTGAGTTGAAACCTGTGTTTGAGTTTGTATGATGTTAGAGAGACCTTATCCTGGTTAGAAATCATTTACCTACGTGGAGTTTTAGCCCCAGCTCGGAGGTGAGCCATTGTTGAGAGTTTATGAGTAGTGTGATCTAAGGCTAGGAGGAACATGGAAGGTCTGCACACAGTTGGTGATCGTTTTACTAAATATAAGTGTTTGTTGTGTGTTAATTTATGTGTTATGTTAATATTTATTCATTTATTGTTATGGGTTTTATGTATATGATGTATTTGTATATAGTTGTTATTATTTTTCATTAATATGTGCACTTGCATAGAAATTTATTTAATTAAAATGTATCATAGTTAAAAATTTTGTGTGGCATTGCCCAACAAGAGTCTGGGGATGCTACACAGATAATCAAGATAATTTTTTTCCCGTTAGCTCCCCTTCCACTAGCCTAGAAGCTCCACAATAAGAGCCTTCGACTCCTTTTAAGTCCTATTCCAGATATTCTTTGCTAGGTCTTGTTTTTTAAATGTGCAATGAGATCCCAGACTTGAAATTCAGCATTGAGCAACCCAATCAATGAATTTTCTTGCTCGTGGAGCTACAAGCTGGCACAAATCTTCAACGACTAGTTCCATGGATGACTGCTCATGACGCCATTATGTTATTCTCCCCTCTTCCTCTCCCAACGGGAAATTCTACTCAACAAGGATAGGTTATGCATCATGAATAATTGTGTTCTTATCTTAGTACACAATTTTGGTCTTAGCTTATTTCCTATAGCTCATGATAGACTATCATTTTAGTTGAAATATCTAGATAGTAGAAAAACTCTAAGAATGAACTATTTTTTTACCTCTCAAGGTGATGATAAGCTTGAATATTAGTTGCGACAGGTTGATTTCCTTCTATAGCGACCTTGTGAGCAACACATGATCTGTATGTATATGACATTTTATAGCAGGTAATTCAACTAAAAGCAACCAAAGAAACACAAGTCTAAATCACATTTCTTATTTGTCATGGAATACAATTCATGCATGACTATTCTATGTATATTGTCACTTCAATGTAAATATCATAGAAATTTCTATTATGTTCATTATTTTTTTCTTCTTTTTGCTTTATTTTCCTTCTATTATATTAAATGATTTTTTAAAACAATATGAATCGTTTCTACTAAGTTTTTGTGTCCGGTTAAATTAAAAAATATATATATTGTCTTTATTTTTCTTCTATTTTGTTAAATGATTTTTTTTTGTGTTTCATTAAATTAAAAAATATATATATATTTACTATTTATATTTTTTCTTCTATATTGTTAAATGAGATTTTCTTCTCTCTAATTAAGAGATTTGTTTTTTTTACATTATTATTTTTCAATCTTATCTATTCTTAAAAAACAAAAAAACAAGATAATGAGAGTTTTGTGAATTTTTTTTCTTTATTTTATTTTATTTTTTCGAAAAAATAAAAGAAAAACATTGAGAAAAAAAAAGAAATACCATTTAAATGAACAAAAGAAAAATAAAAACAAAGACTTGAAAAAAGAAAAAAAGGAAATACTATTTAAATGAACAAAAGAAAATTAAAAAGACTGAAAAAATGACACAAGAAAAATGTATGAATTTAGAAACACATTAAATTACATTACAATAGAAATATAAAGAAAAATAAGAAAAGTCATTTAGAAAACGACCAAGAAAATGAGAGAAGAGAAGTCATTTAGAAATAAGAAAATTCATTTAGAAAAACAGTAAATGCCAGTAGAAATGTCACTTAAAAGATGAAATAAAAATAAAAACAAAGACCAGGAAATGAGCGGTAAGGGTGAGTAGAACAGAAATTTGAAGGATATTTACGTTGCACCGAAAACACGGATGGCTTGGCTTTCGTTTTAGCGGTAGGAGTGAATAGAACAGAAATTTCAATTATATTTACGTTTCACTGACATCACGGACGACATCACGGACGGATATCATATGCATTCATTAATTTTACTCTTTCATAATAGGTGGTTAATATCTAATTTGTTATGCAGTATTGAATGTTGTTATAAATGGCATAGAGTATAGGTGGTTGAATCTGAAAATAATTTTGATCTAACGGTCTATATACCACCTGCTACAGCATTCAATGTTATTGAGTTGCAACATTCAATGTTGTTGAATACCAAGCTAGATATTGATTACCCTTACAACTAAAAGACTTGGCAAAATAGTGCACCCTAGTTTTCTAAGTTGTTTCTAATTGTGAGTTTATTTTGTATTATAGGTTTTGTTTGGTGAAATTGTGTTTCTTGTTGTGGGTTTATTTTGTATTATAGGTTTTTCCTGTCTTGGCTTTCCTCTTAACGGTAAGCGTGAGTAGAAGAGAAATTTACGTTGCGTGAGTATTATATTTACGTTGCACGGATATCACGGATATCACAGGTATTCATTACTTTTACTCCCTGAAAACCACAAGAGATGGTAGAATAGTGGACGCCGGCTTTCTTGGTTGCTTCCAGCTGCGGGTTCATCTCACACGGTTGAGATGTCACTGTATTGGGGAAGAATAGCAGAATAGGGATTTGAAATCCCTATTAAATGTAGGGAGCATTTTCTTTTACTTTAATGAAAATGAGCATATTCATTTTCCTTTAATTTTATTAAATGTACTGAGCATTTTCCTTTACTTTAATGAAGGCTTCCTAATCTAAAAAGATCGACGCAAAAATTATTAGTGATGGAACATTAGGGTTTATGATCGAAATGGAGACTTTATCTTTGATAATCACAGATATGTGAAATCTGTCGGGTGACATGAGTTATTTTTTAAGGCTTTATTTTTTGTTTTTTTTGGCTATATAAATTTCAACAAAATTGTTGTTTTTTTGTTGTTTAAATTGTATTTATGAATGTATAAATGAAATAGTTGTTTTTTTTGTTTAAATTGTATTTCTGAATATATAAATGGATTTAGTGTGCTGAAAAAATGGATTATCCAATCATTCCTGTCCTGATTTTGGGCAAATCAAACAGAAAAATACAAAAGAACCAATTATAGATTTTTTTTCTTTTGAAAATTATAATACTATTAAAGTTTTTTATTTACAATTTTTTAGTTTTGATGGAAATGAGATATGTTTTTGTATAATGTCTTCGTTTAGTTTAGTGGTAATGGAAATGTGGATTACTTTTAACAGTAGTATGATACTTTCCTCTAAATTGTAATGTATATGTTCACTTTAAGACTAATTTTCCATATTTTTTAATATTAATTTTATATATTTTTAAAATTAATAAATTCAAGTTCACCTTATAATTTGTTTTCTAAATGAGTGAGACAACAAAAAAATACTCTAGAAATAAAAGGCCCATGTATTTTAAACTTATATATAGAGAGAGAGAGAGAGAAAGAGAGAGAGAGAGAGAGAGAGAGAGCTTTGTGTGTGCACAGCTTCATCAGTGATGAATAAGATTGAGGAGCTGAAAAATGGATTTTTTTTTGTTTATGTAGTCCAAATAACCAACTTATCCAACACCTAGAGGAAAATAGGAAATAACAAGAAATAACATGCACTAGTTTTTATTACATAAATTCATAACTATGAAAAACTTCCCTCACCTTTACATGTTTCAAAAGGAAATCTTAGCATTAGGACCTATTTTTCTCTCTCGACCATACTTAGGGTCCTAGGCTCATCCAGTTTGTGCAAAACCACATAATGTCACCTTGAATACCACTTGGGGGGTCAAAAACCCCAAATAGAGGGCATGTGTCATGGTTGGAGGCCTTGTTCATGGTGCTTAAGGCCCAAAAGCTTCATTTTCCTATGTAAGGTCATTTGTTTTTCTTTTTAACCATGCTCTAGGCCCCTAGACCCATCACTACTACCTAAAACCAATTAATGACAACCATATCCCACTTAGAGGCCAAAGATCACATAGAAATGTCTTATGTGGTGTTTCAATGCATCTTTCACCATAATTGAGCACACAAAAATTTGTTAAATTTTGAAGGACCTTGTTATACTTCTTTGACCATTAGCGAGATGGAAAGACCCATTATTATCAGTAAAAACATCATATTGTCCCTTGGTAAACCACTCGTAATAAAAAAAAATCCCAAGAGATGTATTTTTTTGTGGATTGTAGGTGTTTTTCATGGTGATTGAGATCAAGAAGCATCAATTAGGGAAAAGGTCATTGTTTTCGTCCTATTAACTTGGTTAGACTTATAGATCCATTCACGGTGCATAACTAACCTAATCATGGTGCAAAATTAAACTAATTGTGGTAGTTCAAGGATTTGTCCATGATGCTTGAGCTTGAGAAGAAAGGTTTAGGGAAAATTTCTCTTGTTTCCCTCCCCTAACTATGGTCAGGAACTTAATACCTCATAACGAAACCCATATTCAACTTAGATGTAAAAAAAAAATTGGAGAGGGCTCATGTCATTTTTCCTACATGTTGTTCATGGTCCTTGAACTCAAGAAGGTCTAATTAGGGATTAAGGTCACTATTTCCCCTTAGACCATGTTTATTCCTTCACACACATTTCCAGTGCACAAACCTACTCATAGTTATTGTATCCACTCAGAGGCCAAAGACCCCTTACAAAGTTCATGCATGTTGGTTCGAGTATTGTTCAAGGATCTTCATCTTGAGAAGATTCAATAAGATCCAAAGACATTTGGTTTTAGTCTTTGATGATGGCCAAGGTCTTACAAACCATATGTTATCCTATGTGGTTGTCTAAGGATGTGTTAATGGTGCTTGGGCCAGGCACATTATGTTTAGGTCCCAAGGTTGTTTTTTTCCTTCGCCAACCAATGTCAAGGGCCAAATGATGTTGTTTCCCTACCATGACTATAGTAAAGGACTCAAGACCCAACTCAATGCATGAAGCATCTTAATGGCACTCATATCCAACTCCTAGGGAAAAGGCCCCTTAATCAGGATTCATGTCACTATGTCTAGGTTTTGTTTATAGCACTTGAGCTGAAAAAGGTTCAATTAGGGCTTAAGGACCTTGTTTACTCCCTTGACTGTGTTTAGGAATCCAAACCCCATTTCTAGTATTCAAAACATACTCATGGAACTTGTATCTCACTTGAAGGCCTATAAAAAACCCATACAGAGGACTGATGTGTTGGTTCAAGGACTCATTCAAGTCTCTTGAGCCTCAGAAGATTCAACAATATCCCAAGGCACTTTTTTTCCTTCCTTCACCGTGTTCAAGGCCTTGCAATCCATCTTTGATGAAAAAAAAAGATCCTAATGACATCGATATCCAATTTTGATGGAAAATACCTCCTAACGAGGGTTTGTGTTATGATTTTTGGATTTTTTTCATGGTGATTTAACCTTAGAAGCAATGTTTAGGGACTAAGGCCAAATTGTTTTCCTCCCCTTAGATATTAACACCCTTCCCCCCCACGACCATGATTATACCACAAAGCCCCTTTCTAGTGCACAAAACCTACTCATGGCACCCATATCACGCTCAAATGCTAAGAACCCCAACCATGGCCCCATGAATGATTCATGGTGTGGGTCCATGACACATTCTTGTTTAGGGTGTGTGTTGTGGCTTAATCATGGTTCCCATATTCCTCTAACAAGCCAAAGAAAACATAAAAGGGTCTTATGTGGTCATTTGAAGATGCTTTCAACACCTTAGCCTTAGAATCCTTGTGAGTAATAAGTGTCGTTTATGGAAATTGAGTGCGACAAGTTTCATGTAGGGAATAATTCCCATTATTTTCCTCCTGTCACCTTGGTTGTACTTGTAAATGCATTCTTGGTGCACAACTAACCTAGTGATGGTTCTCATAACACCCTTGGAGGTGATTGCTAGCCAACATATGTCGGATATGGAGGTTTGAGGACTCATCCATGGTGCTTGATCGTGAGAAGCAAGGTTTAGGGCCACAAGATATTGTTTTCATCCCCCAATTATGGTCACATACCCAAGCCTCATCCATGATGCCAAAAACCTCACAATGACACCCATACTCAACTCAAATGTTACAAACTCCCTATAGAGGGTGCTTGTCAAGGTTTCTAGGTGTTGTTCATTATGCTTGATATTGGGAATGTTCGATTAGAGCATAGGAACATTATTTCCCTTTTGACCATGTTTATGCTTCAATACGCATCTCGAGTGCAAAAAACCTACTTGTATCCCACTAAAAGGCCAAATACCCTATACAAAGTTCCTACATGTTGGTCCGAGTACCTATTCAAGGATCTTGATCTAAAGAAGATTCAATAATATCCTAATACACTTTTTTTTAGTATTTCATGATGGCTAAGGCCCCACAAACCATCCATGCTCCTGCGTGGTGGTATGAGTGTAAGGATTGATCAAGCTCTGATACCATGTATAAATTGTTGCACGCCTACAAGATCTAGAATCTAATTGAAAAGCGATACAATATCAATTAAGAAGAAGAAAATACAAGAGAATAATAAATCAATCTCAATTCTCATTAATCGTTGAAACAATAATAATCATCCAAGGATGAATGAATAATCCCTACAATACAATGCAATAGAATGTAATATATAAGAATTAGTCATGGAACTATGATAGGCTTAACTACATGCAAAGTGGAGTGAACTAGATCCTGCATGCAAAGTGGAGTGAACTAGATCATGCATGCAATGTAAAGTAAACTAAATCATGCATGCAAAGTGGA
>SNQJ01S0279378.1:0-11284 GCA_010110895.2 Picea sitchensis | reverse complement strand
TACCATGTTACCATTGTTCATATAAAAGAATAAATATGTTTATAAACAAGAAACATCTATATAATAAATATGTTTATAAACAAGAAACATCTATATGCAAGTATAATGTCTCCGAATGTTGTATACAACTCAGTAATGAGTTGTCAAAATTTCTGAGCAGATTCCTCATTCTAATAATGACGAAGTGACCATTATTATATCATGACATAGATTCGTATTATAATGATCCACTTGGTACAGAAACGTGCAGATCATAAGGCCTTACGATACTTGTTTTCTTAAACCATGTTCTATATTCGAGATAGATACTCATGCGTCGGTATTTCAATGTTGTTTACAGGAACTTCGGAGCTACGCAAGCTTACGTTACAAAAGAAAATAATTACAGTACAATTTTGACTTAAACAGGAATGACCAATAAAAGTCAAGCAAAGACGTTTGCATTTTTTAAACTCACAATATACAGTGACCAGCAATCTTTAAACGCCATACAAATGAACAGTAAGAGAAATTGCAATCAAGTTTTGACACGACACATATAGCTATCGCCCGCCATTGACCTATGTTATTTAGCATTTGTTGTTACGGCTGAACGGAGTCATTTTGATAATATAAATCTTATCTACAATGAAAAATTTATTTATTTATCCCGTTCTGAATTGGATGGTTAAGTTTTATTATTTTCAGAGATCTTAACTAATTCAGTTTCACACCTTAGTTTCAAAATGAGTTTGACATTATCTTACTTGACCACGTCTATGACTTGAATTTTGAACCATATATGTTTAATGGAATTGAAACATTCCTCCGTATTCCTTTTCACTTTAATGGGATTGAAACATTCCTACACATCCCTTTTCACTTATCTTGAAGTAGCTAAAGAGTGTCAAAATTTGATACCTTTCAATTACCTAGTTGGTAAAGAGGCGTTCGTCAAAATTGGACTGAGAGGAATTGGAAAATGACACATTCAATAGATGGAATGACCATGTCATTTACTACTCTTACACCATAAGAGTTAGACTTAGTGCCAGGAGCTTCCCTCCGTCCTCCTCCATGAGACCACCTACTTCCAACTCCCTGCCACATCCTCCATGAGCCACCTACTTCCAAAACAAAACGTGAAGTAGTGGGCTTCATGGGACAAGATAAGCCAACGCATGATGACGAAACTACGTAGTGCCCATCAACGAAGAACCGATGCCAAACCTATATACAAAGAATAATCTGAATACGAACCATCGCCAGACGTATATACATAGAATAATCTGAATATGAATTGCCAAACTTATATACATAGAGTAATCTGAATACCATAGGCATACAGATATGATTTCGTTACTTGCAATGTTCAACTCAGAGATTGAATTCTCATCGTTGGAAATCACCCGTGCTTCCCAGATTTGATCTTCAGATTACCTGGAATTCTGCTTATCAATTGTGTTAGCATTGGTGAAGGGAATCTGCAAACCAGAAAGAAGAAAATATTTCTATATCTTAGCAGCTGATCAAATCCCTCATCGTTGTAACAGTAAGAGGTTGTAAAATCCCTGCACAATCCCGGATCGATTGCTGTCTGACAGTAGCAGGGCCTATGACAAAGTCCAAAATGAATGAAGATGCACCCAAGTCTAGACCAGAGTCTGCGATGCTGGTTGCCAATAAATGTTCTCATGTCATCTCGAAGTCTTATTCTGCTACCAAAGATGAAGGAAAATCAAGCCAATATTCGCAGCACAAGAACATCATCACTCCAACGATCCGTGTTGTGTATGTTTATGAACCCAAGATCATCAAAACTGACCCACAAAACTTTCGTTCTCTTGTTCAGAGACTCACGGGGAAGCCTACCAATAAATCTAAGGAGAAGAAGAGGCATATGAAACCCAGGAGTCCATCTTCTGAGGTAATCTCTACAGAAGTTGGCCCAGAAAACCTTGATGTTACTTTTTATAGCAATGATCAGCTGCCTACGGGGGAAAGCAGAAGTACAAATTCTTCGACTGAGGATTGCTTTACTCACTCTAATGGATTCCATGCCACTGACATAACTTTCCCCAATGGATTCCATGACACAGACATAACTTTACCCGATTTGGGGTATCACGGAGTACTGCATGATATTCCTCTAGTTAGGAATAATTCTCCATTTTGTAATATGTTTGATCAAGCCGGGGTTTATCGATGTACATGAGAATTGCTAAATGGCTGGTTCAGTGTCTGGCTGGTTTGAGAGGACGTTCTTGTATGTGCTTTACCTGAAAGTCCCTCCATATTTGTAAAATCCGGACATATTTGTTAAGGAAAATACTTAATTATATTTTTAATTAGTTAATCAGTTAGTTTACCGTTACAGTTGGTAACAATTTAACTTCTTATAACCATATTGTGTAATATACATCTTCATCTTAATAGAATACACATCAATAATACAATAGTAATGTGTTGCATCAAATATCCACCGAGCTTTAATTCGTCTGGAACTAAAAATTGGCATTTCAAAATCCAAAATCCACTGAGCTTTAATTCGTCTCCAACTAAAAAGTGGCAGTCTGTATTCGATGTAAAAAAAAAACAGTGATTATTTGTTCACTTTGGGAGCCTGTGCAACTCCGATATGATAGATTTGATTTTTTATATATTGTTCTCATTTCGATCTCGTAGGATCTGAACTTTCCTGGAGATCTCCAAATTCATTTGATATTCAGAAATTTTTTCAGAGCAACTAAATTTCTGCCTTAAAATTTGTTTATGTGAAACGTTTATATTGGTCAACCTTTTAGTTAAGACAGTTTAGCGTGAGGTATTCAGGGCTCCCATGTATATGTTTTCATCATCGACGTATTGATTCTCAAATTACAGTCTGAACATTATGGGAACATCAATTTAATACATCGAGGATGAAATTGTTTATGCATTTAGAGGACATGTTCACAATGTATCGTATGGATAAGAGAAGATGGGAAAGACACTTTCCTTATTGGCGTGAAATGATTCCTTATTGGTGTGAAATGATATAGCAGATAGTGGAGAAACACAGGTCGAAGGAAGCCCATGATCGATAGGAGAGTTATATCGAAGCCAAAAGGTTCAGATAGAAACTACTATTATGGTCACATATTATTTTTATAGATCAACTCTTAATTTCGAGTTTCAATAAATTTGGAAAGGGTTTCAAGTTGTCTTGTAAAACACATGTGCAAATCATAAGAGACAAATTTATATTATGCACAATAATATAGTATTTTAGAGTGTATTTCAAACAAAGACAAAATGCGAGTAATATCAGCCAAAATCATTATTCATAAGTATTTATAAATATACAATAAAATCACAACTAACTAGATGTAACATATTCAAACCAATCTCTAATGTAAGTATTATCTCCAACACCTTCACTTAATGTTTATATCACTAAGAATAATAATCAAATAAACACATTTTACAAAAAAAAAAATTGTCTAGTATGGTCTTAATTAACACCTCTATCCACTTTTGAATTATTATAGACTACTTTCTTTCTCTCCCATTTATTGAAGCTACCACTTCATCCATTAAAAATCCATTTTCTTCTATCAATGACATATTTGTAATGACCATACTGATAACCATTCTATTGACATACTCTCATTTGTTAAAGTACATGATGTATCGCTATATTCACCAGTTTTCTAGAAATATACCAAATCGTAACTCCTTCCGAATTGAAATGACACGTTCTTGGCAGCTCTTCTAGACACCGAGGCTGACACATAATCCGCGACAATGAAGGCTCCTCTTTTCAAAGTTCGTGGCTCCTCACAGCAAAACATATGCACAATTTAAAAATTTCACATCTACTCTATCATCTTCTCTCATCAAAGAAAAAAAAAAAAACTCAACACATGCCCATTCTAATCTACACACTGTAATATCTACTCTACATATTTTATTACATATTCTAGGCTTTCCCATTACGCTCTGATACCAACTTAATAAACCATATTGCACACAAAATTTTATATTTTTTTTATTAAATTAAACACACATATTTATACATATAGTAAATTTATGAGAAAATCTCAACCACACACACATAAATAGGCTTTGATAATTGGAGAAGATATTTCACAATTAACTAGAACTAACAAATCCAAACCAATCTCTAATGCACAAGCATTAATTCTAACAAGATTTAAGAAGGATGTTGCACTTAATTTTTCTTATATATATATATATTAAGTTTGTAATTTATTTTATAAGTTGAAGATAATTGAAATGTTATTCCATTTTATTTGAGTATTAACAAAGTTTCTTAAATCATTTTACAATTTCGAAGAGTCTTAATTGATATATTTATTTGGATTTTAAGTATTTTGAAAAAAATCCAAGTTTAGTATAATCAATTATATTTACATAACTAGGATTTCCTCTAAGTATTTGTATATAATTCTTTACCATCTCTACAAATGTTTGATTTTTATAGAATTCATTCCCTTTCTACATATTATGTTCTTTCCCATTTCCATTTTGTTGTATTACATTTCTCAAAATAGAATCTTATATTTTCTTATAAGACCATTGCAAAACCCACATTTATAGAAACATTTTCTATAGTTCATTTTTCGTTCTTTAGTGGTACTAATGTATAGCTCACCCATAACCTTCTCTATTAGTTCTAATTCCTCTAGAAAGTAAGTGTATTTGAGCATGATTCAACCTTTGGTTGTTCATAGACATTTATGTTTACCAAAAAAAGGGGCATGTTGTAAATTACAAGGTCATTCTCTAAATGGTCCTCCAAAATTGACATCGACCAATAACAAGAAACAATGGACTTCAACCACATGTCATGTTTCTGAGTTATGAACTTTGGCTTTGGGCATGTTTCACATTACAAGGTGTTGAGACCATTTCCTATTTCTGAGTTTCCCTCCCCTTTCTATTTTCCCAGCTTCTTTTTTCCATTTATTTTTCCTCTTCTATACTCACCCAAATTCCCATTTTCTTTTCTCCCCTCTGTTTTTCCCTTTCTGATTACTACACTTAGTCATTTTTTCAAAGAGGTGCGTTCACAGATATTCATCTCCATCCATACTCCCGTATCATGAGTTTGACCGACCACCGTATTATTCTATACTTAACTATTTCTACAGTCATGGGTTTGTAGGTTCAAGCTTCCATATCTCATGTTCCGCAATATCCATTTTTCACCCAAAATATCCGCGATCAACATTTTGACCATCAGACGAGCACCGAGCTACTAAGTATCTCATCTCTCCTATATTGAGTTCGACCAACCACATTACAACACTTAGCGTATTTTCGACCTTTCACAACCACAGGTTCAAGGGGACATTGGAGGGTTCACAAAAACTCCCAAATCCTGATAACTCTCGTCCATCCTCACCATCCTTGTGATTTTCCCAATACACATTTAAGAATGGTTTAATGCTACCAACTCATCATGCAGGTTCCATAAAGATCATCACTAATAAGAGAAGGGCTCAAGGAGATTTCTCATTAAAACTGCATTAAAGTATGATTTGACGAAGATTATATTATTTTTATCTCTCTCAAGCACTCATTGCAAATATTATCTGGATTAAAAGAACAGTCTTGTGAACTTATGGAAGCAACAACTTGACAACAGTTCTGCGGAGATACTTTGAATATTTTTGGACCAGAGGACCAGAACTTTCAGTGGTCTAGAACGTATTCTTACTATTCATCCCCTTCCGCTCAGAAGGAAGTGATTTAGATGTCTGGAATTGTTTTTGCAGGGTGTGTCCCTTAGGATTTTGACTACATGGAATTGATTGCATGGTGTGCTAAAAAATATATACCAGTTCAATGGATTATTCAACTTCAAGACCATTCTCCCATCTCTCGTTCACCTCAAGTGTTCCGTAAAATGTTGAATCTCCCTCAGCTAACACTTACTTCTAAAGGAGAAGATTGTAGGGATTTCCTAAAAAGCATGACAACGACCTGGACCTATTGCCTGATTTCTTGGAGAATCTTGCAGCCATCCCTCAAGACATTACCAGGTTACAAGTCAACTCGTTCAAAAACCCCTTTCGAGAAATTGCTTGGTTGTTCATCAGGGTGAAAGGACAAGAAAGCACCACCAACATATCTCGTATGATTCTTTTTGTCCTATATTTTACTGTGAAAAAGCAAGCCATTTTTGATTGGGGAAAATGGATTTCCATCGAAATCTCTTCCCAATTTTCACAGTACAAAAAAGATAAGAAATATTTATTGCTTCTTATTTGGTGTTTGTGATAGAATATTGCTGCCAATTTCCTAAATTGTCTATCTGTAATAGGGTGAACTCTAAAATTGGCCCAATTAACTTTTGGTACCAAGCGTTGTGGAGACACAAAGCTTCTTTACATTTCTATGAAGTTTTCAATGATTTGGTCATGGTTTTTAAAGGATTGTTGTTCAAAAAAGATAACCCTAGAACATTCGACCAAGCAAGTAAATTACTGGATAAAAAGGGGACGTTGGAGAAAGTGGAAAATTATAATGTTATCAGGATTTTTCAGTTCTAAGGAAAATCCTGCCTTTCTTCCATGCCATGTGTCTGATAAAATGTTCATTATAGAAGTCGCAAGGAAGTATAATTTCTAGATGCACTTTTTTCATGAGAAAGGAAAAAAGCAATTCATACCCTTGCATTGGAAAATTGGGGATTTTACATTCAAGAATATAAATTTTTTTTATGAATTTGCAAACCACTTCCACAATCTAAATCTCAAATTTGTCGAAAAGATAAAAGGGTTTGACCTTAACAAAATTTTTGTGGAACATATGCTAGCAGTGGGATTTAGCAATTCATTTATCCATACTATTATAAGTGAAGAAGAACATAATAACTTGGGCACTCCTACTCACAATGTTGGTGACTTGGAAATGGTACTCAGTACCAATGAGTTTTACAAGCATAAACGAAGGAATCCTAGCAAGAAGAGTGCCCAGTCCCCGACTATTACTCCTAAAACTAAGACATCTCAGAGTAATGCTCCAGTGGCCCACCCATATAGAAAAGTGACCAACAATAGTTCAAGTGGCGGAGGAGAAAAGAACCACCCGCTGGGAAAAATTGAGAGCTTGCACAAGATTCCTCTAAGAAAAAAGAGGAAAAACATAGTGCAACAGGAAGAAGACTAGCGCATGGAGAGTGACATCAATAGCTTCTCTCTTGAATATATGGAGCTCGATGCGGATATTGAGAAAATGTTTCCCCCACTAGATCAGTCAGGGAACACGACTCACTAGAATCCAACATTGGAAATCATTGAGAATGCAACCTTCAACGAAGAAGATTCATTTTCTTGTCAGAGCACAATCTTTGACAAAGAATCCAATAAATTAATTATTGAGAAAAGTGAGGTAAAGAATAAGAAAGGAAAATTTCGTTTAGAGGTTGACCTAAGAGATATGCAGTCTTCCTAGATTTCTAGAATTCATCTAGAGAAACCGACGATGCACTGGATAACTCCATTGGTGGTATTGAAGCAGAGAACACAGAATTGAAGGAAATGATCAAGGAATTGGAAGACACCTTAATGCCTCTTACACTCCTTTCCAGTCCTTTGACAATCATTAGACCCACTATGCTCACTGCTAAATTAAAAGGATCCTCAAGCTTACTTACACCAGTCACGAGTTAAGTGGAGAGCAATATTAAGAAAATAATGGCATTGATCATAGAGTCTTGGAAAATTTTGAAAAACATGGTTTATTTTGGCTCGAGGGCGCATGCCTTCCATGGGTATTTGCAAGCCAACCTGGAAAATGAAAAGGGTTTTTACCTTGATGTTTCACTACCCATTGGAAACAAAGTTTCCAACATGACAAAGCTAAGGAGAAGAAAGGAGGATCCTCCCTCTCCAAGTTGGATAAAACAGTTGAATGTGTGCTGGAAAGAAAACATAAAAAACTTGAATGATATTATTCAAGCGTGCAACCAAGCTATATAAATAAGGGAAGAACTATTCAAAAGGATCATGGAGGTAGACCTAGCCGGAAGAAATAATGAAGTCCAAGACCCCAAATTAATCCTCAACTTGTTGTTCCTAACAAAGCCATAGTTTGATGACAAAGTTGATGTTTTTAAAGGGTTTTTATTTGAAAATTTCTATGGTATACTTGAGTAACGATGTAGAGAATTGGCTAGTGGACTACTCCGTGAAAAATCAGGACATTGAAGAAGCATTACATGGCATTTCCATTGATTTGAGAGACTTGGAGGGCAAGTTGTTCAACATCAAAATTCAACATGAAATCAACGTGGCACCAATGAAAAGTTATATTGAATAATGGTTTAAGAAAGCGATCGACAAACTGACCACTGAGGGGAAAGCAATAGTTGAGATGGTTCTTGTAACTGTTAATGAAGACAATAAAAGGACACCAATAAGAAAGTGAATATATGAGATACCATCATAGTAATTTTATGTTGATCACATCCTTCTTTTCTTTATCATGTCCTTCATCCTTTTATTCCACCTCCTTCACTAGAAACGTTTAACCAAAGATTGATTTACTCATATTTTCATCTTACCAGGTCTTGTTGTTCTTTTACCGCCTGCCATCTTCCATATACAAGATTAATTCTTGTGTATATTTTATTTATGGTCCACGGGAGCCCCAATCCTAGTCTTTAAGACAAACTCATTTTAAATTTCAAATAATATGTAACAGACTATATATTTTTTAGAAATTTCAAGAGAGCTATTTCGGAAATAATATCGACTGTAATTAGTAACCCAGAGTTTTGAATACAAAGTATTTGAGGTTTATATATCATTATCTTTATTTGAACTGCCCATATTCACTTTGTTAAAGTTCTCTTATGCATGTGGATCATCTTTTTTTTATTTTTATGTGATCATAAATATTTAGTCAAACTATGATCGATGTGAGGAATTTTTTTTGTTTTTCTTTAAATGTGTGAATGTGCTTGGTTCTTGGTCCTTTCCTAGGAACTTTATTTTAAAAAGAAAAGAAAAAAAATTCCTTTTATTTTCTTGCAATATTTATATTTCCTTGAATTACCATGACGAACTTCTATCAAGTTCCATATTCTGAATATCTATAATCCCAAGAAAATCTAAAATTAAAGAGTACCACCTCTAAAACGCAGGGGGATTTATATTCTCATGAGGTTGTCATTTTGGTCATAACAGATTCAAACTTCAACACAAGGTTGATCTCTAAATTCTCCAAAATTTTCATCAACCAATGACAAGAAATGGGAGCTTCAACAACATGTCATGTTTCTTTTTTAACTTTGGCTTTGAAAGTACTCTTCTTTAGGTGATTCTTTGTACTCATTCCATAATTGTATTGACAACATCCTTGGTCAATAATAGTGGCCTCAAGGTATACATATTGAAGTGGCTCCTTGGTCTCAACAATTTAAGATTCATTATCTATCAAGTGTCATCTTTCTCTATAAGGTGTCGTCAAATTCTATCGTCATGTAATTCTCTCAAAACCATCTACAATTGAATCGTCTTGTTTTCCAATTATGGCCATCTATTCCTAGAATGATGTAAAACTCTCCCTGCATTCCACAAAAACTGTAATTTTATCTTCCTTGTTTTTCCTTGCATTTTATGTCCTTCAAACATTTTGCACATTTTCTTCAGGTGACTTCCACTATAGACTTCAAGATCCTTTTGTCCTATATTTTTATTTATACTAGTCATAATTGCCTCCATTTTCTCCTCTATCATTGAATATCATATCTAATGTCTCAAAACTTGTATTCTTTAGCTCATACTATGACCTAGCAAAAATTCCATTAGCCTGTTATACTATCATTTCCTACACCTCTTCTGAAAATATATTGTATGTTATTTTCAAGAATAAAAAATAGGGCCATGAAAAAAATTGGTACTATATCCTACATATTGTAGCATCCCTTGTTACCTACATTAACAAAAAATTGCTTTGATACCATAATGTAATGTTCCCTGTTACTAAACTGCTTCTGATACTATAATGTAACATTACCCAACTTACTACTGAACAATGCTACTCCAAAATATAGAGCGCATATTCTACTCTATAACATTAGTTTTCACAGTACTACTTGAAGTAACATTCTTAACCCCAAGCTGAGTCGCACCGCATAAATTTCCTCATCTAACATAACTTATAACAAATGAGGTAACTCAATACAACTACATGCACAAGCGAATCTAGCCTATATGTGCATGAAATATTTCCTTGCGCACATGGCCATTCTCATCTCGGCTCGAAGATTCATAAGGATTATCATAAGGTTAAATCAACAATAATAACTAACAATAATTCTCATACGCATGCATGACTACAAATACAGAAAATCAACACCACACTTACATGTGCAAGCAACATTATACAAAATAACAACAATTAGTTATATGCAACGACATAAAAGACTAGAACTCATAATAAAAATAGATAATTAAGCACACAATAAATGAGACAAGCATATGTAGACACTTATACTTTATTAAAAGTCACCAACTACATGTAGAATGCAGACGTTCCTCCCAACCATAGACTTTGTTTCTCATCAGCTTTGAGCAATAGGTCACCCCAAGATGGAGCTTAACTCCATTAGGTAAAAAGGGTTCCTAATGACATGTTAATGTCTAATATTCGAAATAACAACTCAATCCTAGGTGCCACTACTGCAACAATTCCATAGACCCTCATTCCTCGTGCACCTATTACATCCAAGGAAGTGTTCCCCTTCTCTACTCAACAATCCATCGACTATCCCACTTCCCTTCCATGGTTCCAACAATAGGCCAGACAAGAAGTCTCAGAGCCTTGCATATAATACCAAGTGCACCAGGGAACAATCCCCAACAAAAATCTCACCTAGAGAGAATTCTCATGGGCCTAACAAGTCACCACTTCGACAAAAAATATCTCACCTAAAGAGAATGCTCACGGGCCTGACAACCGACCTCTTCGACAACAAATCTCTTGTTACAATACAAAAAAAACCCTTACAAGATTTTCTCTGATGATAAGGTAATAGTCGTATATTGTAGATGGTCTGACCCCCTTCTGCACATCCAAAAAAAATGAATGATCTCCCCCGATAATGAGTCTTCCCGAAATACACTGAAGATAGTAATATATATTTAATGCCTTAAACTAGACACTTGTCACCTTTAGAACTAGATTTAGCTACTTGGTGACTCGTTCCCATCCCTGGGAACCTAGGACAAATAATTATTCATAACTTGAACACTTTTCTGAAAATATTAATAAAATATTCCCTATGACT
>SNQJ01S0279377.1:0-11223 GCA_010110895.2 Picea sitchensis | reverse complement strand
CAGGGAATTCAATGAAGATGAAGGACGTACTCTATGTACCAGGTTTGACAAAGAACCTACTCTCCATATCAACTTTAGAAAAGAAAGGCTTCAGATTTGCCTTTATAAATGGAGAAGTTCTTATGTGGGCTAAAGGAGAAACCATGAAAGAAGCAATCGTCATTGGAAAAGAAGAAGGTGGCTTTTATAAGCTAAAGGGTCACTCAGAAGCTGCCATGACCCATGCCATTGAGAATCCATGTGAACTTTGGCATAGAATATTATCCCACATCAACTACAAGGCACTACCATACATATGTAAAGAAGTCACAGGTCTACCAGAACTCAAGGTTGACCATGAAGGCGTGTGCAATGGATATGCACAAGGGAAGAACATCAAGAACCCTTTTCCGAAGAGAGACAACAAATCATAAGGAGTCCTAGAACTCATTCATTCGGATGTGTGTAGCCTAGTGCCATCATCCTCCATCAGTGGGTATGTATACTATGTATCTTTTCTTGATGATTATTCTTGTAAGACCTGGGTGTACTTTTTGAAATCAAAAGATGAAGTGTTCAATAAATTCAAGGAATTCAAAGCCTTGAGAGAGAATCTTTCTGAAAGAAAGATCAAGATACTCAGGTCAGATAATGGAGGAGAATACACCTCAAAAGAGTTTGTGAACTTCTGCAAAGATGTCAGGATCAAGAAGGAGCTCACCACTCCCTACAATCCTCAACAAAACGGTGTGGCAGAAAGAAAGAACAGAACGATAATGGAAGCAGTGAAGACCATGATCCATGATCAAGATCTTCCAATGTGCTTATGGGCAGACAACCGTATATGTACAAAACTGATTGTCTCATAGTGCACTTGGGTTCAATACTCCGGAAGACATGTTCATCGGAAAGAAGCCAGAGGTAATCCATCTCAAAATATTTAGTTGCCCAGTATTTATACATATTCCAAAAGAGAAGAGAAACAAGTTGGAACCCTCAGGAAAGAAGGGAATATTTGTGGGATACTATGAGGTCTCCAAGGCCTTCAGGATTTATATACCAGGTCACCATCACATTGAGATCAGCAGGGATGTGACCTTTGATGAAGATGCAATGCTCAAGAAATCGAGAAGATGCCAGCTTGAAGAAGTACATGAAGAGGAACCTATAGCTCCCAGAGTCATATAATCAATGAGGGAGGTTCACAGAGTTGCAGAACCAGTGAGGGAAGTCGTAGCTTCCTCTGATAAGGAAATTCTAGAAGAGCATGACATAGTAGAATTTCAAGAACCTCCTTAGATGACGATCTCCCTTAAGAGAAATCTTGCTTGGGCTAGGGAGCTTATTCAAGATGGAGAGAAGAATGGTGTTCTTGAAGGAACCACGAGACATGTGAAGAGACCTAAGCCATTCTCCAACTATATGGATTTGATGTGTGATCTCCTAGAAAAGGAGCCTACCTGCTTTGAAGAAGCCATTCAGAAGAAAGAATGGGCAGATGCCATGACAGAAGAATACCAATCCACAATGAAGAATGATGTATGGGAAATAGTTCCTAGACCGAAGAGCAAGGATGTGGTATCTTCCAAATGGCTCTTCAAAATAAAAAATGCTACTGATGGAAGTATTGAGAAGTACAAAGCAAGATTTTTCGTTCGTGGCTTTTCTCAAAAGGAAGGCATTGACTATGAAGAGACATTCGCTCCTATCGCCATATACACTTCGATCAGAACCATCATAGCCCTTGCAGCTAAGATGAAGTGGAAGTTGCACCAGATGGACGTAAAGACAGCTTTCCTAAATGGTGTCATTGAAGAAGAAGTGTATATAGAGCAACCTCAAGGATTTGAAGTTGAAGACAGGAAGACTCATGTCTGCAAGTTGAAGAAGGCTCTGTACGGATTGAAGCAAGCTCCTAGAGCTTGGTATGGCAAGATAGACAATTTTCTTACAAGCTTAGGATTTACCAAGAGTAAATATAATTTTAACCTCTACTTCAAGGTTATGAACGATGAGTCGGTGATATTCTTGTTGTATGTGGATGAATTATTCTTAACTAGAGAAGAAAATCTCATCACCGAATGTAAGAAGAAGCTCGCTTCATAATTTGAGATGAAAGACCTTGGCCTAATGCATTATTTCTTAGGTCTTGAGGTATGGCAAAGTCCAGAGAGAATCTTCCTTAACTAGGGGAAGTATGCAGTCAAAATACTGAAGAGATTCGACATGTTGGAGTGCAAGTCCTTGAATACACCCATGGAAGCAAAGCTTAAGCTATTGGTCGACACTTATTCATAATTGATTGATTCCACGTTGTGTAGACAGATCATTGGATCGTTGATGTACCTGACGAACAACAGACCAGATATATGTTTTGTCGTGAACACCTTGAGTCAGTTTTTGGTAGAACCCAGACATGTTCACCTAGTTGCTGCAAAACATGTGATGAGGTAACTTAAGGGTACATTAGATTGTGGTCTCAGCTATGATGGAGATCATGATTTCACACTGAGTGGGTACACTGATTCAGATTAGGATGGAAGTGTCTCTGACAGGAAGAGCACTTCAGGATGTTGTTTCAGTTTGGGATCAACCATGATCTCATGGCAGAGTAGGAAGCAATCCAGCATTGCTCTCAGTACAACGGAAGTAGAATACATTGTTGAGTGTTCTGCCAGCTACGAAGCTATATGGCTTCGAAAGTTGTTGACCGATCTATTCAACCTAGAGATGGAAGCAACCATGATCCTATGTGACAACCAGAGCTGCATAAAGATGACAGAGAATCCTGTATTTCATGACAAGTTGAAGAACATAGAGATTCGATATCATTACATCTGTGACATGGTGCAGAGAGGAGCCATAAAGCTCCAATATGTTAGCACAGATGAACATGTTGTCGATGTGTTGACCAAGCCTCTATCTCGTGTAAAGTTTGAGAACTTCTGAGATAAGCTTGGTATAGTCTAAAAGGACCTCCCTCGAAAGGGGGAGTAGTGTTGAGATATGCCAAGCTAGTACTGTGCTTCTAGCTTAATTGTTGTGATGTAAAGCCAGTCTAGTTCTGTGATTCCAGCTTAATTGTTGTGTTGAGATATGCCTAGTACTATGCTTCTNTTCCAGCTTAATTGTTGTGACGTAAAGCCAGTCTAGTTCTGTGCTTCCAGCTTAATTGTTGTGTTGAGATATGCCTAGTACCGTGCTTCCAGTTTAATTGTTGTGACGTAAAGCCATTCTAGTACCGTGCTTCCAGCTTAATTGTTGTGACGTAAAGCTAGCCTAGTACTGTGCTTCCAACTTAATTGTTGTGACGTAAAGCCAGTCTAGTATTGTGATTCCATCTTAATTGTTGTGTAGTATGCCAGCCTCGTGATGTGATGATGAGCCAGCCTCGTGTTGTGATGATGTGACTAGCCTCGTTTTGTGATGATGATGTATTAGTTTTATACTAATCCATATTGATGTAGATGATGATTTCATTCCACTGAGAATGACGATGTTGCCGATGAGAAAAAAACTTCCGATGATTTATATATACGCCAGTCAGTGTTCCAAGATGATATTGATGATGTTGTCCTCTCACCCACATGATGTTGTTGATGATGGTTTCCTCTCTCCCGTGTGATGTTGTTGTAGAATACCCTTCTTGTTAAGGGGGAGTGTTGAAATAATGTAACTGCAAAGTGTATTCTAATTATTATTGTTGTATTATTCATCAGATCAATCCCCTATTGCGGATTGATCATGTTGGCTATTGTAAAATACCAAATCCCCTTTTGCAGATTCGTCAAAACATAATTGTAATAGACAAAATAAGAAGTCGGCCCCATAATATATTAAAGGTGGTTATAACCACACAAATTATGGAGTCGGCCCTGCTAGTGAAAAGACACCTCCACATGTGCCAGAGTTGTATAAATAAGGAGGCTAGCGCCTCACTTAGACACACACTCACTTGTTCATTGAGAAGCAAGTTTCGGAGCTGTAGTTGGAGAAGAGAGAGAAGCGCATTCTTGGGAGAGGAATTTCTGTATTTGTTTGAGTTATCTCTTGGCATTGTATTGGCTATCTATAATAAGGAAGTTTTGCTAGGTTTTCTCCCCCATGAGGGTTTCCCAGGATAAATGTTGTGGCTCTTGTGATTGTGTATTTCTCAGTGATCCTATCTTATGCTATTGTTATCTAGTGAAATGCAAAGAACTCTAATAATAGCTTAAACCTTAACATGACTCCACACACAAATGTGCTTTGTCTCAAGGTGCATATAGGTTGCTATTGTGACACAAAATAAGAATTGGGTTGTGAAAATCGATATATGTGAAGAAATAAATTGAATCCATTGCCCATTATTATGGATTTATATTTATATGGGAAGTTATCAATGTGCAAATAATTCTTCCCATCAAAAAAAAGAGAAAAACTCTTGTGCGTGTGAATGGAGTTATAATTTCATTGTCACATAAACATAGATTTGAATTTGGAACTTGCAAGTTGCATGCATTTACTGACCATAGCTAGGTATGCTTTGATTCACAATCTAACGAGAGCGCAACAAGTACATGTATTTCATTGCATTCCATCCATTCATTGGTATTGGAGGCCTGTGGATATTCAACCCTCTTTCCAACATCGATAGAAATACCTGGCATAAATGAATTACAGCTTACAACTTCTACTAGTGCAATGATCGTAGATTGTATTAACTGACCATCTTTTAAGACTTTGAGAAGTTTACATAGAGATGTATACATACCATGCGTCAGTTACTGTTTTTTTCCTTTTAACTAGTGTTATTGAGCAAGACAAATATACATAAGGATTGGAACTACATATATGGTAGTTATGGAAAGAAGGATTGGCACTACATATGGGATAGCTGTGAAAAGAAAAATACAATTGCTTAAGCTATCAAAATGGGAAAAAACAAGGATGAATAGAGAAATGAGGGTTTTTGTTGTAAGAATGTTAGTCATGTGTTGGATAAAATGTTAAAGAAAAATATATACTTAGTGACAAGGTTTTAGATCGGTATTATCTCCATGAAGAGGTTTTGGATCAACCTTTAAAGTGAAATTAACATATTTCGAGGTAGTAATGTCTAGTGTTAACAAAGAAGATCAACCAATTATGAACTGAAGTGAAAATATGCTTTATTAATGCGAATGGTTAGAGCACAATAAATAATGGAAGTTGTTATTTGAACTTTGTGGTATTAAGATATATGTTAAGCTATTCTTTGAACCTTTTGTCATTAAGATATATTCTGATTACTAAAATGTTACGTCGTTATATTTAAGAGATATATAAATGTAATTGGAAAGGTCAAACTTTATTGATATTTACATCTTGTACCAATTCTTCCTGGATCATGTATTTTTTTACAGATATACTATTTTAATTTTTTTACAATCCTCCCAAATTATGGAATATTTTTAGTGGCCCAAATAAAAATAACAAAATAACTCTCATACAATTGACTTCAGTTCATCGTATGTATGTAAATTCTGACCTAACAATAGAGGATGCAACATATCATTATTATTACCATTTGTTCAAAGCATGGTATGTACATAAATTACAACCTAGCAATAGAGGATGTAACATGTCACTATTATTACCATTTGTTGTTATTGGTTGCTCCAGGTGTCGTGCAACTTTTACCTTCATCGCCAAAGGATTGTGGCCTAGCGACTCGAACCCATGCAGTTCCATAGCGAAGAAATGTACCATCACATGCGGTCCCTTAGTGAAGAAATGTACCATCACATGCGGTCCCTTAGTGAAGAAATGTACCATCCCATGTGGTCCCTCGAGGAAACAATGTACCATTTGCAGTGAACGCCATTGATGTTACAAAACTCGTGCAAAACCCGCACAGATCTTTGTGAAATAAGAGCTGGAAATTACAATTTCAATCCAATAAAAGGGCAGTGGCATCTTCAACACCACTTGAATTGAAAATTTTGGTGTAAGTGATCCTCTTCTTAATAATTCTAGTTTCAATAATTATTTTTCAAGTAATCCTAATACTTCTACATACAATACTAGTGGACCAAGCACTAGTTACAGTACTAGTTCCGATCATTTTGTTTCCAACATTGGTTATGCAATTGGTTTCAATCAAAATAATATGGGGTTTGGAGGCCCTGGAGGCTCACAAGGATTCGATCCTAATTCTCAAAATGCTATAGTGGGTTGGTTTAAGAGGGTTTAACCCACTTGGGATCTTTAATCTAAACAAGGTGTCACTCTATCTCCCACTTGCTTATCTTGCTTGGCTAGGTGCTCTTAGTTAAGCATTCCTATCTAGGTATTCTTCACATTGGAAATTTGCAGTTGCAATATTTTTATAAGATGGCTAGGGTGGTGACATAGCAATCCAGTTTTGTTGTACCATACATAATATTCATTTTTAATGGAGTGGATGGTAATTCAATGCATTAATGTGTTTAGAGAAGTGATGTGTTCTAACAGTGACAAAAGGTGACATTTATCTAAATAACTTAAGCATGGGGAGTGTTCGATCACCATATATTTTAGGTTAAAGATGAATCTATGGTAATTATGGATACATGATTGGTTGGTATACAAATAACAATCATTGACATTTGAAACCATCAAGAATATTCTTCTTATCAAGTGTCTGAGATTAAAAGTTTTGTAAATGGACCATATTTGCAACAAATACCTACACTCATATTCAACTTCGACAAATTAAATAAATCCAACAGATCATTTAATGAATGGACAATTTGGTGTAATAGGTGTGACTTTAGTCATAGAAAACATCATGCTAAAACAAAAAGGAAGGATGCTTCAACTACTAGGGTTTCACTCTATGTTGCATGAATTTCCAGAACAAAGGAACTAGGGGGAGGAAACATAAGTGTTTGGAAAAGACAAGCTTTTCATAGTATGATAGGTTCCATGGCCTTTCTTGGTATGCCTCCTTTCCCACTCCATTAAGGATTTGATACATGTAAGACAAAAAATATACCCTTAACAAACTCATTTATCGCTCGCCTTTCTCGATATCAATATTGATATACAAAAATATACATGAAAATAAATTTGTTAAAGATTAGTAACTACATATGCATTCAATAATCCATGAAAGCTATGGACACTGGAACTACAGATGTGCCACCTCTAGCACCATAATAGATAGCAAGAGTATTTGTTAAACGATAGGCCAGATTCATAATTTTTGCAAGTTGGAATCACAATAGGTAGTGTTGAAGCTGCATATAATTTCAAACAAAGCATACAAATTACATATACTATGAATATGAGAGGTATCTAATTGTTAGAATTACTAATTTGAGATTGAAACCTCATTGATGGTGGTTGGCTTCTTGATTTTTGCATACATGATATTGACATTAATGAGATGTTGGTGTAGTTAGTGGTAACTCTTTTTTTTTGTAAGTTGGTAATTATATTCAAACCTGCGAAGCAGAAAGATTACAACTGTCAATCTATCATAGGCGGTTGTGACAGCATTGCCCTGGTGGGAAACCAATGCTGCCACGTGGCCGAAAATTCAAAGTGTTCATGCAAAACTTGCAGAGCGGTGAGAGATAGTGATCTACAGTGCCACGCAGGGCATAGATTCTGAATTCTAGATTGAGACATACCAAACCCCAAGGATTGGTTGTTTGCTAGGACCAAAATTCCTAAAACTTAGTGGTCGCTCAGGGAAAAAAACTTATGAAGTATATTAACTGAAAACATAGAAAATAGGAAACCCGAGCTACAAGGAATTATCCAATGCCGGGGTTGAGTCTTTGCCCCGAGAAAGCCTGACGCACATGCATGGTGTCTCTACCGAGCTTATCTCTGTCCGAGATAACCTGCCTGAGGTCCTACAGAAAAGTCATCGGGAGGTCCACACGGCTCCATCACTCTATTACCTTGTGTTGCATCTTGTTAATGGCGGTCTTGATGTCCTCGACTCCACACTTAAGGTCATCCAGGGACTCCTCGAGAGCATCCCTTTCTGCGCAGCAGGAGCAAGCTAAGGAGAGCAGAGGGGAAGTGGGGGAGTCATAGGAAGGAGTTGAAGGAACAGGGGCAGTGGAGGTGACAGGGGGTGGATATGGAGGAGGAGGAGGTGCAGGGTGGCGGGGGGGGAATGGACTAAGTCTGGGAGCGAAGCCAAGGGAGTTTCTGAGGCTGTCGAACCATTCGACTCGACAAGCAAAGAGATTCGACAACAAGGATAGGTCTGGGGTGTTGTCTTGAGTAGGCGGAGCAGGAGTGGGAGCAAAAATAGGTGTTGAGGTGGAAGCGAAATCAGTTTATGGAGGAGAGCCACACCCTCTTACTGCCCTTCCTTTGGCCGCATACTAGGTCGCTCCCCTCTTCGACTTGACCCTGAGTCGAGGCATAGAAATAGCCACCTAAATCTAGATAGAGAATGCGTGAGGAAAGTGAGAGTGGTTGCTCGACGAGCGCGAGACTAGCCAGACGCAGTGACACTGTAGAAACAATGGAGAGATGTTGGGTGCCAAGGGCTAGGAGGAATGCAGAAGCTCGAACCAGAGGAGAAGGATGGCACCAAAATCCGGTGGAGGCCGAGACTTTAGAGGCCAAGGGATCGAATGAGCCTTGGCGCTCCATGACTCAGGCCTAAAACCACCATGGTTGGACGGGTGATGGGACTGTAACTTCGTCTAGCCCATCCCCATTAAAATTCCCATGAACCGAGTCACTAAGTAATGACACCAGGCCGACTGCAAGTGAAAGCCAAGGAGCGGTGGCTAGGAGTTTAAAATCATGAGGTGATGGTAGAGGGAGGGTACGCTTGTGCTAGCTCCAGGTGGCAGGAGACTTGGTTAGGTGTCCTCCCCTCTGGTTGTCCACCTGTTGAGTCCGTAGACACCCCATCCGAGAGTTGGTGGTAACTCTTGACTCCTGAAGAACAACAAGAATTTTGCAGTAAGCAAGATTCTAAAACTTTGCTTTTCACTGGGTTGTGTGGTTTCTCATTTATTTCTTTCGATCTTTAACTACTCTTTCCATTGACTCTACTTGCCATTTCCATTGCACCTTGTGCTTGTGCCTCCATCCTGAGTTTGCATGGATCATGAGAAGTAACAAAAGGACGAAAGAATGTCGACAGAGATTTGAGGAAATGGATGATGCTTTCTAAGAGGAAATAGAGGTTGATCTTGCATGCAAGCTATAGTTGGACACTGAAATAAAAAATATAATGTTAACCGGAGTTAATGAAACTTAGGATAGGATAAACAAAAGACATAAACATTAAATGTCTATGAACTAATGCTAACATCAAAGCTATAATTAATTCACCTCAAAAGATGTACATTGTAATGTAATCATGCTTTGCTAAGTTTCAAACGAAATATTTCACATAAATTGTCCCTTGCCTCGATATGAGGCCAACTAAGACCTCAAACTAAAAACTTGGGATAAAAAATGAAATGTGAGTTGGAAAATGGTATGAATCTGTCAAAACTTTAGTTAAAATGGTTGGTTTACGTTTGTTTACGTGTAGGGACTAATAGAACAACGATGACCCGATTACTAATAGTCCTTTTAGCCCAAAGGGTAGGGACTAACAAAGACAATATAATTATCAGTAATTTGCTTTAAAAACAAAACAAAAGATGTATAATGTTTAAAGGGGTTGGATTTAAAGGGGACGAATGATAAGTTTATTGTCATTGACCAAGGTTTAATATTCATCGAGGTTAGTTAAACTCTTAAAGTTGGTATAGGGGCACCTAGACATAGTGGTCAAACATGTGAAGTTTGCATTGCACAATAAACAGTCACCATAATAATTTGGAAAATACCACGTTAGTGTGGGTATTTAATTTTTTGAATATATATTTTGATATAATGATAAATACATGGGTAGATGACTTTTAAATTGTATGGGAGCATGATATTTTGGTTATTCATGCAATTTTTTAATGATAAAATGGTAAATTTCACAAATGGACTTTTAGTAACTACAAATCAATTTATCATTATAGGACTAGAGAAATAAGATTAGCATGTAGTAAATTCCAAAAATATTGATAGTTTTTATAAGTATACAAATGTGCATGTCAGGGTCTAGCTCATGCAGTTGTGAGAAGGAGTGTTATCCTTCCTACCTAGGTTCAATTTCCACAAGTGACATGTTGAGCTCTTAAATGAGTATATTGTTGACAAAGCTTTCAACTTTTGTATAATCCAATTTACCCTGGGTACCATCATCAAAATGAGGGGAAGTGCTTGATGGGATTCCCCTGAGAAGTGTACTTCATAGAAGAAGAAAAAATTTAAAAAAAGAAGAAGTACACAAATGCATGTTTGTTGAATATTTTTTATGCAGTAAGTTTTATTGTTATCATCAAACAAAAACAACTATATTTGTATTATAAAAGGAGTTGCAATTGAACTAGTCAGCCTTGTAATATAATATTTAAAGAGTTGTGCCTAAGGCCTTCAAACAATACTAAAGATTTTTCCAAGAAAAAAGTTGTATTTTGGCCTATCCCAAATCCATTACTACATACCTAACAAGAGTACTATCTCACTACCTAACCCATGAGAAAGAGGATATGATCAAACATAATAAAACTAGATAAAAAAAACTTGAGTAAACAAGCCCTTACAAGGTAGCTTCTACCTGCTCGGTCGAAGTCTCCATAACAAGTTCAATGATATCCCTTTCTAAGTTTGGTGCCTCCATAAGACCAGATTCATTCATAGTAGCAAGCATGCGTGGGGGAATCTAACCCATGATTTCCATTGCCTCTTTATTCACCTCAACAAAATCCATGAAGGATTCTCCAATAGTCATGGAAACCAAAGGCAAAGTGGAAGAAGAAACAACACATGGATTTTGAAGATGCACCACCACTCTATTAACCAGATAAGCCAAAGACCCTAATTTTGTTTCCAGATTATAATTCTTCGTCATTGAGTTTGCATAAACACATTTACCACACTCTAAAATTCTTGAAATGCCATCATTTGGGAAACAATCGCATTCACGACTCTATCTCTCTCTTGATTTTCTATTTTCACCCTTTCATTTCAGTCTTCTTTCCACCTAACCCAATTCAAATAGGAATCCACCACCAAACTTTGAACCTTAAGCACTTCTTGTTTACAACATTTCACATCCCACTTCACTGCCTTTGATTCACATAACACACACAATTGTTTGTGTAATGAAAGTGAGCCATGATTTCCTGTACCAAAAGGCATAATGGGTTATTCTTG
>SNQJ01S0279376.1:0-11284 GCA_010110895.2 Picea sitchensis | reverse complement strand
CCAAATATAAAGAAAATGTGTGCAAGGAGTTGGATCAGAAGCTGGATGATGGAATCATTGTTCCCATGGAAGAGTCGGATTGGATTAGTCCCATGGTGGTGCAACCAAATAAAACAGGTGACGTTCAAATCTGTTTAGACCTGCGAAGCCTTAATGTGGCATGTGTGCATGATCCGTTCCATACCGCTTTCACCAATGATATTCTAGAGAATGTTGGAGGATGAGAAGCCTACTCTTTTACAGAAGGATTTCCAGGATATCACTAGGTTCGTATCGCAGAGGAAGATCAAGCCAAAACCACCTTTGCGATGGAGTGGGGTTCTTTTGCTTATACCGTGATGCCATTTGGACTAAAAAATGCACCCACATTTTTTTCCATGATAGTGGTCATAGCCTTTAAGGAATTTTTCCATGAGTTCCTTGAAGTTTATTTGGATGATTGGATAGTGATCAGTTTGCTAAAGGAGCACATATAAGCCCTTCACTTGATGCTAGATCTATCTTGCCAGCTCCATATTTCTCTCAATTTGAAGAAGTGCATCTTTTGTATGCCTTTTGGAACACTCCTAGGGCATGTAGTTTTCAATGATGGATTGTTATTTGACCAAGCTAATATTTATGCCATATTGGATATGGTGATCCCCACTTCGGTTTGCAAGTTGTGCACAACATTAAGTCATACAATATATTACTGATGGTTCATTCAAAACTATGCAAAAATTGCATCCCCTTTGGAGAAGCTACTACACAAAAATACCAAGTACATATGGACACAAGAATGCCAGGAAGCCCTGGATACTCTAAAGGAAAAACTAGTCACTGTGCCAATTCTGGGTTTTCCCGATTGTTCTAATCTCTTTCATGTTCATTGTAACATCCCCAATATAATCCCCAGTTTAATTAATGCTTAATGTAGATATAATGTGTGGCTACGACCAAGCGATGTAATATGTGAATTGTATTTCTATGTTTTAATATTAAAATGTGATGCTAGCTGCTAAGGGGACATGTACACAGACGAGGGATGAATTAATCCACAAGAGGGGGGAGATTCTAGGATAATGGTCAAGAGGGGTCCAAGGGGGAATTACCCATTTATAATAATTCAACCCATTTGCCTAAATTTTCTATTGGTATATAAACCTTCTAAATTCAGATTGAGTGTTCCCAAAGCCAATCATTGAATACATGTAAGAGGGTTTGTGTGAGTGGTCACATCCCATAGTTATTGGGCACATGGGGGTTGAGTACAATCAACTTGGGGAAGTGTGTGAGTCAAGAAAGGCAAGACAAAGGGAGGAAATTCATATGGGATGGGACAACATTTTTAGACTTTCATTTTTTGTGCATAAACAACAAGTAGATAGCAAGAAAGAGAGCTTGGGAGTTGGAACAACCATGGAGGGAGAATTCTAGAGAAAGTTGGAGTGTATCTGGATAATTTTGGATTTGAATATTGAAGAGATGGGTAGTCAGGCCTGAAGAGTGAACTCTTGTGTGAGTTGCACTGTAACAACAAGTGTTTGTTGTTGGTTGCTAGTAGTTTTCCTAGAAGCAAGTTCCCTTGAGTTCTCAGCTGAGAGATTCATGGTTACTTGTGCCAAAGAGACCTTGATAAATGAATGGGACACCCAAGGGACTAAGATCAATGAAGGGGTAAATTCCTCAGGTTGGGAAGGTCTAGAGGAAGAGAGTTGGTAAAAAATCAGGATAGTTGTAGGAGAATAGTAGTGGGTTGTGATAATTCTGCATTGTGAGTGGACAGTGAGAGACCACCCTCTTTTGTTGATTACTAGCCTTAGCTCGAGGCTGACTTGTTGTTGATATTTAGAGCAACAAGTCCATGGTTGGCTGGAATGTCCATACCAAGCAATTGTATGCACAATTGTTTATAAAAGATAAATGTTTTATCGTGTAGTTGTTTGTATTACGAGTTTATTTGTTGTGCATTAACTCTCTATATCAAACTGATTTATATGTTGCTAAAATTGAGTTTAATAGTTGCATTTCATGTTGTTTTAGCATGCTATAGATGCATCTAAATAATGTTAACATTTAACAGTTAAATATGTTTGTAATTCATAGTTGTAAGCTACAGGAAATTATTTAGTTAGCATAAATTTTAATTTTAAGAGTATTCTGCATTGTAATGTTCCTCAGTTGGGTTGGGGGACGTTACATTCATGTAGACACTTCATCCATTGTGTTGGGAGCAGTTATTGCGCAACCGTGTGAAGGGAATATTGACCACCTCGTCTATTTTTCTAGTCGCAAGTTGTCCAATGCCAAAAATAATTATACAACAACCGAGCCCGAGGGAATCACCATGGTATAAGCATTGCAAAAGTTTCACCATTACTTGTTGGGGACCCCTTTTAAATTCTTCACTAACAATTCCTCGCTCAAGTATTTTTTCAACAAGCTAGTGTTGGGAGAGAGAATATGTCATTGGTTTCTACTCTTTCAAGAATTCGAGTTTGAAGTAGTTGTCAAACCTGAGAAACATAATGTTGGATGAGATCATCTCTCGTGGATCCAATCTAGAGAAGATAGTCAGAGTCTATATGATGAACTCCCCGATACAGAACTCTTCCACGTGAAGCAATTCCCGATCAATTAGTTGCGATCGTTGAATTTATTATGTAAGGACATGCTCCAACGGGGTATACTATGGCCTAACATCGTCAACTAGTGACCCATAGTGCAGACTATTAGTTGATTGTTGGAAAATTGTATAAGCTGGTAGTTGATGGAATTATGCACAGGTGTGCTTTAGAACATGAACCAGACCCCATTTTGTATGAAGCACATGAGGGTATTGTAAGGTGGCATAATGCAGGTAAGGCCACCGCACAAAACATTTTACGTGTAGGGATTCAATGGCCCTCACTCTTTGCCAATGCTAAGGAGTATTGTAAATGTTGTGACATATGTTAATGGATCAAAAAGCCTTGTCGAAGAGATGGGATCCCTTTGTTTCTAGTTATAGCATTGGAACCATTTTAGAAGTGGGAAATCGATTTTTTGGACCCAAACAATCCTCCCACATTCCAAAAGGGTGTGCATTGTATTATTATTTCCACTGAATATCTGACAAGATGGGCCAAAGTGACGTCGGTTAAGGATTGTACAACATAAACGACACTGCGATTCATTTTTGAAAATGTGATTACCAGGTTCAGTTGTCTGAAGGTCCTGATGAGTGGCCAAGGCTCACATTTTCTAAATGAGACCATTTGAGAACTCACTCAAGAGTTCATGATCCATTACCAAAAGATCACCCCCTATCATCCTCAAGCTAATGGTATAGTTGAAGCTTTCAATAATATTTTTGAACATGCTTTAACCAAAGTTTGTAATGTGTAGCGTGACGACTGGGATCAATGGATCCTCACAATATTATAGGCATATCAAACAACCTTCAAAAGGAATACTAAGCGCGCTCCATTTAGATTGGTTTAAGGAAAAGAAGTAGGCATGTCGCTAGAATTTATTGTTGCCAGCCTACAAATTTCTCTAGCTACTTACATGATAAATGAATAGTCACTTCAACACAAGGTAAATGAACTCATGGAGCTAGAAGAGGATTGTCTGGTGGCGGGATTAAGACAAATGGTCGAAAATCAAAGACAACAAGCATGGAATGATGGCAACATCTGCCACAAAATATTGCAGCCAGGTTCCTTGGTGTTGTTATACAACTACAAATATCTACAAAACCCCAGTAAGTTACATATGTGTTGGTTGGGTCCCTTCCGCCTGGTTTACATCAACAAAGTCAGTGCCGCCAAGATGGCTACATTACATGGATAGTCTCTCAAGGGATTTGTCATGATCTAGGTGGATATCGGTGGTCACCCACCTATTCCAACTGGCTCACATACAAATGCCATCTTGGTAGTTTGTTTCTAGCGTTTTGGGTCCTAAACTTTTGGGGTCGTTTTGAGGCCCTAAACAACGTTTTTTTGGGCCCGCCACAGTCCCATTACAATCAAAGTTAGAGTGTGGTGGAATAATGTGTATTACTCAGATAGACCTTTCCAACGGGCTATTGTATGCCTAAAATGAATATTGTATGCAAAAGTTACGGCCTCGTGAAGTTGATGTACCAACTTACCCCAACGGGGCCCACATGACTTTTGGTGCTTCTTCTCCTAGGGTTATGTTTTTGGATGTCTAGAGTTTTGGCATTCATGTTTGATGTAAAAAGGACTTTGGAGCCTCATTGTAATGATATTATCGTGAATGAGTGTAGTCATCAAATCTCTTCTCAGAGATAATTTCCCACCATTCTAGCAAGCTTGTTTCAGTCTGCATTTTACAATTTCAACATATTTCTTATTTAATAGAAGTCAAGTTTTATTGTATCTCTATTATTATTCACTGTGTCTCTGTGTTAATATTATGGATCTATGTTTTCATTTTGTTTCTCTCATAAATCCGGATCAGTGGTATTAGAGAGGTCTACTCCTTGTCATTTTTAGTGCATGTCCTCAACGAGGTCGGGTATAGAGAGTTGGGTCTTGAGCTTGTTTCTCTTGAGAACAATTTCTCTTTCACTCCCAAACAACCTTCCATGGTGGGAGAAAATAAAGACGACGGGACAAGAGATCCTTTCAAAATTTTACTCGAAGAAGCCCTCGAGCGATAGAGGAACGAGATTATGGACAACTTTGCACAAATGCTTCGAAGGTTTTTGACAAGCGATGCATCTACCTCAAGCGGAGGCACCACCCACTTCAAGGTATAGATCAATTTTGATATTCCTATATTTGAAGGTCAAATAGATGCAGATGTCGTAGATAAATGGTTAAACCTTCTAGAAGAGTATTTTTCTTTCCACAACTTTTCTGATAGAGAAAAGATTACATTTTCCCTCCTCAAGACCGTCCCCCATGTCAAATATTGGTGGGAGACTTTATATGATAAAAAGGAAACAAAGGGATCTACATTATTTGTAGTTTCACCCATTTTGGGTTCTTTCAGGGATGTTATTATGGAACAATATTACCCTGTTGGAAGTTATGACAACTTGTATACAAGATGGACCACATTGCGGAAGGAAAGGGACCAAACAGTGCTAGAGTTCACCAATGTCTTCCATACCTTTTGCACCAATATGGGTATCAAATAATTTAAGTGACATCTAGTGCTCAAGTACCATGGCAGTCTGTATAGATACATCCAGATAGAAATGGAGTTTCTGGACATTTCTTCCTTGGGCATGGCCTACCGATATGTTGTCAAAATTGAGCAGAAGCTTAAACATAAGATGCAACATTTTGGGTCTTCCAACCCCTCACAACAGAAGAAGAGAAAAGATGGCCCCAACCCGCAGAAAAAAGGGCAGAACAAGGATGGGAAGCCTCAGGACAACCAATCCAAACCGAAAAAAAAGAAGGACAACGGGAAGACAAAGAAAGACACTAGGAAATGGTGTGAATTCCAAAAGAGCCCTTGGCATAACATCGTCGAATTCCATTCAAATCATTCATTCGTGGTCGAGGTGAAAGACTATGAATTAGATGCAGGCTCCGACTATGATTTAGAACTAGAAAAAGGGAGACAAATTATTGATGTAAAACCCAGTGCCACTGTTTCTACCGCCACCAAGGTCCAACCTGATGAACCTGATGAACCAGAGGAAGGTGAGCGCCTATTTCATTCAAAGATGTGGGTGAAGGATACTCTATTGCACTTCATCATTGATAGTAGTAGCCAGAAGAATCTAATCTCAGCAGAGGTCATAAAGCGGTTGGATTTGTTGACATCACCACACCCGTAGTCGTACACCATCGGATGGATTTGCCAAGGGAGCGATCTCCATGTCAGCCAATAGTTTCGCCTGACCTATGACATCAAGCCCTTCAAAGATGAGGTATTGTGTGATGTCGGCCCCCTTGAAGTTTGTGATGTTCTTTTGAACCAACCTTATTTATAAAAACATCATGTTGTATATGAGTCTAAGCCTTGTAGTGTTATTATTACTTTGGATAGGAAATTATACATGATACTAGAGGTAGTCCCATCTACCACCATTTCCTTGATCTCTTCCAAGAAATGCAGGAAGGTCATCTCTCAGAATGAGAAGTTTGTCTTCTTCGAGATTCACACTCAGAGTGAGTGGAAGGTTGCATCCACATCCATGGCCTTCGTGACAGGTCTCTCCATGCAACATAAACAAGTGGATAAGGTCGTGGAACAATACAAAGATGTCTTCTCCTCACCCACTGAGGTACCTCTGAACTGTCAGGTCGAGCACTCAATCGATTTGACCCTCGGTGTATCGCTACCTAATAGGCCGATATACCATCTTTCTTTGTTAGAAAATGAGGAAATCAAGTGCCATATCCAAGAGCTACTCGAAAAGGGGCACATCCTCCCAATCTCATCACCTTGTAGAAGCCCAATCGTTCCTGTGTAGAAGAAAGACGCGTCATTTCGACTCTGCATTGATTATCGGGCCCTAAATAAAATCATAGTCAAGAACTAGTACCCAATTCTCCGAATTGACAATCTCCTTGACCAGCTCAAGGGGGCCAAATACTTCAGTAAGATTGATCTGATGTCCGTCTACCACCAGGTGCCAATAGAACATACCGATGTATGGAAGACTGCCTTCAAGTCCAAATAAGGTCTTTTGGAATGGTTGGTCATTCCCTTTGTCTTGACAAATGCGCCAACAAATTTCATGAAGATGATGGATGATATCTTGTGGACTTTCACCAATTATTTTGTGGTAGTGTATTTGGATGACATCCTCATCTTTAGCAAGAATTGGGCAAAACACTTGCAACACATTCAACAAGTTCTACACACTCTCCGACAACACAAGCTATATGAAAATTTGGAAAAAATCTTCTTCGACATGAACAAGGTCCAATACCTTAGCTACATTGTTGATGAGCATGGGGTGCATGTCGATCCAACCAAACTCTAGGTCATCTATGACTAAATAGACTTGACCACACTCACTGAGCTCAAGATATTCTTAGGCCTTGCCAATTTCTATCGCAGGTTCATATTGGGATTCTCCCACATTGCATGGGCCCTTATCCAAGTGACCAGGGACGATGGGAAGGAAAAATTCGTGTGGGTCAAGTCACAACAGAAAGTGTTCGATGATTTGTAGCAGCACTTGTGCTCAGCCCTGGTGCTATCATTACCTAACCTGCAATAATTGTTTGAGATTGAAATATATGCTTTAGACTATGTTGTGGGCGAAGTTATCACTTAGCATGGACATCACGTGGCCTATCATAGTGAGACACTATCAGATACTGTTTGTAAGTACCCCACTTATGACAAAGAAATGTACTCTATTTTATAACCCTACCGCCAATGGATGCTTGGGAAGGAGACAATTATCCACATTGATCATAAGCCTCTGTATTTCAAGTATACACAAGGAAAATTGCAAAATGATTGCCATTAGAAGTGGTCCACATACTTGTAGTAGTTCCATCTCAACATCAAGTATAAGGTAGGGAGAACCAACCACGTTGTTGACTTCCTCAACCGACCTCCAATTGCCACAATAACCACAGTGCTACACTCCTGTGGACATGAGACTTACAAATGGCCCAAACTCTATGAACAAGATATTGACTTCGCCACTACCTACTAGATGTTGGGCACAAACACAATTGTCACTGATTTTTATCTGCAAGATGGGTTGTTGCGCCATCTAGGCCATCTCTACGTTCCATCAAGTGAGTGAGAAAAGTTGATTTGGGAAGATCACTACAATTGGGTGGCAGGAAACTTCGATGTAGAGAAGACAGTGGCAGTGTTGCAACAACATTTCTATTGGTCGAAACTCTGACAATATGTCAGCAAGTATATCAGGTCCTACACGACCTGTGCCATTTCCAAACCAACCATTAAGAAACCAGGCATGTACGCCCCTTTTCCTACTCCTGACAGGCCCTGGGAATCCATCTTGATGGACTACATGTTGGGCCTTCCTTCAAACAAGCAGGGAAATGACTGTGTTTTCGTGTTTGTTGATCGATTTTCCAACATGGCAGTTTTGGTTGCCTGCAAGAAGAGCATCACAACATAGGCCACTGCCAAGCTCTTCTTTGAATGAGTGTGGTTACATTTTTGGATACCAAAAACCATTGTCTCTGATTGGGACATTCAATTCCTCAGCACATTTTGGTCAAGCCTCTGGTCATGGCTGGACACCAATATCACCAAATCCATGGCCTTCCACCCCCAAACAAATGGCTAAACTGAGGTCGTCAACAGGATGACCGTGCATATTTTGCGCATGTACAATTCCAAGAATCCATGCACATGGGATGAGAGTCTTCCCTATGCTCAACACAGTTACAATAGAGCCATACATAGCTCAATTGGCCACAACCCCTTTCAGGTAGGGTTGGGATTTCAACCATTGGGTCCCATGGATGTTTCACTACCCATTGAGTCCACACAGGAAGAATCGTCCCATGCGAAAACTGAAGTCGACAAAGCCACCCAATTCATTGAACGAATTCAATACATCCTCCAACAATGTCAGGATATTTTGTAGAAGTCCAATGCCAAGTACAAGTAATGTCATGATCAAAACCAGGTGCCACACAATTTTCAGGTGGGAGATAAAGTTTAGTTTCACTTGTAAAAAGAAAACCTCATAGGACCCCATTGGAAGCTTCATCCACTCCGCTATGGACCTTATACCATCACCAAGGTTGTGGGTGAAAATTCTTTTGAGCTCAACATTCCCCCCTTCCTTGGCTTGCACCAAATTTTTAATGTGAACCTCCTTTGACCATACTTTCCACCATTATTGGACACCTTAGAGGTAGCAGAACAATTGACACTGACCGAGCTCAACCCTGACATCATGGAATATGAATAAACTGATCATATCGTGGACACACAGGTCAAGGGAACTCACCAACATAATTTTCATATGTATCATGTTGTCAAAGGAGGGAAACTCCTGCACCAAGGTAAGTGGTTCACCCGGGGCCAAATTCAGCATAAATTTCCTCATCTGATGGGGGAACTCAACGCAATGGAGACCATTGCTTCCTAAGGGGGGGGATTGATCCAGGTGGATCTTAGTGACCACCCACCTATTCCAACTGGCTCACATATAGATGTCATATTGGCAGTTTCAGTTTTCATCTTGGTAGTTTTTTTCTAGCTTTTCAGGTCCTAAACTTTTGGGGTCGTTTTGAGGCCCTAAATAACGTTTTTTGGGCCTGCCACGGGCACACTATTTTAAGAATTAGAGTGTTATGGATTAATGTGTATTAATCAGATAGACCTTTCCAATGAGCTATCATGCACCTAAAACGAAGATCGTATGCAAAATTTATGACCCTGGGAAGTTGATGTACCAACTTACCCCAACAGGGCCCACATGACTTTTGGGGCTTCATCTCCTAGGGTTAGGTTTTTGGATATCTAGGTTTTTTGCATTCATGTTTGATGTGAAAAGGCCTTAGGAGCCTCATTGTACCGATCTTCTTGCGAATGAGCATAGCCATCACATCTCTTCTCAGAGATAAGCTGCCACCATTCTAGCAAGTTTGTTTCAGTCTGCATTTTAGAGTTTCAACATATTTCTTATTTAATAGAAGTAAAGTTTTATTGTATCTCTATTATTATTCATTGTGTCTCTGTGTTAATATTATAGATCTATGTTTTCATTTCCTTCCGCTCATAAATCGAGATCATGTCAATGGAAGCAGGTTGAAGGTGTACTATGGCCCGCAGGGGTCACATATCATTTAGCTACACTTCTCCAACTTGGAGTTCCCGTAGGGTAGGTTTAGAGTAGGATGCATAACATGTATAAGAGTACATAGTCGACATAATTCATCTTTTTGGTAGCATGACATACACTCCACTCACACAGACAAATTAGATAGATTTACTGCTTTGCAGATTCCCAAGATTTCAAATTTGGGTCGAAGTTATAGCTCACATAAAAGGTATTGACTTTGGCAGGCGATTCACATGGGTCTGTACTGAGATACCTGGCTCTACCTTCCATTGAAAGGTTAAGCAATATGGTTTTGCCATATCACACATAGCCCCGGTACGTAATTATTTATGATTTCACATTCCAAAAGGAACATCACTAGTACGACGAATCTGAACCGTTATCTACTCACATGTGGGGATTCACCAAAGTTCTGTATTTTTTCTTCTACCATTCACATCGGTCATATCCTTTCTTTATTTCAACTTTCCCTTTTGACCTTTCTCTACTCTATATATACCCATTCACACCCAACCACCAGTCAGATAGACCCTCCATGTCCCATTATCTTTCGCCCTTGCCCATTACTCACCCTCCCGTTCTCTTTGCATTTCCTCATATCCCTCCATTTTCCACCGATCTTACCATCTCTTGTTCAATCTCCCTTTCATGGATCAGCTTCACATAATTTTAGTGGCATGTAATTTCGGGTCCATCCATGCAGCCAAAGTTCCCACATTCTAGTTCTCACGAAGGTTGAAAATTCAAATTCAATTTCTAGGCAGAAGTTCTACCCTCTTATTCACTAGCACGACACAAGCTAATACCACATGGTTCCCTAAATTGTTCTTCAAAGTTGCGGCGATACGCCAAATCTCTAAGCCCGAAGCTGGTTTTCCTGTTGCCATGGATAATCACCTTTGCTAAAGTGGATAGCCCAAGGCTACAGGTTATCCTCTCAATCGGGATAGGAGGTCCCTATCTTTTGTACTCTTCTATTGGCTCAACAAGATAGGAGGACGACGACGGTCTCTCCCATTGGAGCCCTTCCTTGGGATCTAATTTTCACAGGTCAATGAGTAACTGTGTCAAGTTATAGCTGTATTGCTTGGTTCAATTACGAGGTCAGTTTCTAGATGATGTGCTTCAAAAATATATCTCACTCACCACTACTAGCACCCACAAATAGAGAGATTTCGAGCATCTGGAAAAATGAGGCCCAAAGCCATCGTTTACCGAGGAATACTCGACTCATTCCAAGACCCATGTCTGGTTACAATTACAACCTAGAAATATGATTTGATGTTACTCAAACCCAACTGCAACCACAAATTGGTTTGATGCTCTAGTTCTACAATGATGATGATTTTATCTTACTCAATTCCTGCATCAATCACTCCATGAGGCACTTGGCTTGAGGATGAGCTAAATAATAGTAGTGGGGGTTTGTCAGCACCCAAAGTTTTGGGTAAATATTACACACAAGCGCAAATGAAGTTGTACACATCCATTCCACTTTTGCATGCACTCAAGCAGCTGCATAATGGGTGACAGGAGGCA
>SNQJ01S0279373.1:0-11284 GCA_010110895.2 Picea sitchensis | reverse complement strand
TCTTATTTCTCATTATTGGATAATAATTCTACATTGATATAACATTTGAATAAAAACGATTATAATTAGGCTATTACTGATTCACCCCCCCTCTCAGTAATCCAACATAAGGCCCAATAGGGAGTTGGTGTGTTATCACTTAATGTAAAAGGGTTCCCTTTATTAAATAACACCCACTAGGTGGTTGTTACTCTTTAATGATGGGACCAGAAATAGTTAAGGTCTTACTAGTGAGAAACTATTTATAGAGGTAGAAGGATTTGCAATTTTTTGTCAAGTATTTTCATTTTATTGGATCTCTGCATATTTGAAGGTTTCCACCTTGAAAAGGTTCTTGGAAATTTCTCTCTTTTAGGGTTATTAATATAAAGGTTTATATTTTGTAGGTTCAATAGCTTTGTTTTTCCTATTTTACTCTCCATAGTTTATATTTCTTCTTAGTATTGCTCATAATTTATTATTTTTACTGATTAAGTACACTACATAAAAATACACATATGGAGGAATAATATCTATGAAGTTCTGTAGTCCTTGCATAACCATGTTGTTCATATACCACAGTAAAAACTCTCTAAAACACCTCAATGTGAATACGACCAAGGGATCTCGACCCAAACACTTTCACAATCGAATTACAATTTTTCTGCTCATGGATATACTTCTCTCTCTCTCTCTCAATTCAATTCAATATTAGGTTCCCTTGTTGTGTTGTTATTCTTTAGCTTTGAACTGCAATGCTTTTAGATTTTAGAACTGAGCTTTGCTCAATATTTCAGTTATATAAAAAATTATTTATTTTATTATTTGATTATTCAACTAAAAACAAAATAACATGCATGGAAAATGTTAAATTAACTTGCTATGTGATTTTAGATAAAAATAAATTAATAAAATGATCTTCAAAAAATAATTAAAATGAAAACAGTCGCCATTGCAACACAAAATGAGTTCAAAGTATGACAAAGATATTAAAAAGAAATACAATTTTCATTTAAATAGAATTATTTCATTCCAAAAAGATATACTCATTGTTTGGATGGTTAGAAACCCCATTTTCCTCTAACTCTAGCTAAGATAGCATTGAACATGAAGGCAGTATTGGCCTCTATAATACAATTTTTAATGGTTTATTGTCTTCCATTAACTATGATAACCTTCTCTTTCTATATATATATATTTTTTCCATAACTTCTTACTCTCACAAAACAAATGTATTCTTAAGAAAATCTCTTTAACTTCAAACCCTCTCACATTAGACTGACATCTCATCAAAACCCTCATATGAGCTTCGATCCCAAATGTTTGACAATATTGGTCTTACCATTGCTCCTCGAACCATCCTGTAGGTTTCCTTTTCAAATATTGTTCTTACCCCTGCATCGTTCATTTTTCTTACATAAATCAAATTTTTGGCCAATCCTGGGATGTGCATAACACCAGGTAGTTTTCTAATCCTTCCATATATGAGCCTCAACTTCACTTTTCCTTGTCCTATGATTTTGGTTGCCGAGTCATCACCGAGGAACATATTTCCTCCATCGTACCTTTCATATTCAAAGAACCACTCCCTGTGGGGAGTCATATGAAAGGATGCACTTGGTTCAACCAACCATGCCTCATGATTTTCATGTGTGCTTGAAGAAGCCAAGTACACATCCCCTCCTTCTTCCTTGAAGGTCCTTTCTGTTATCTCCTTAGATGATTTTGTAAATTTTGAGGAGATTCATTTGTTCGTACTTGATTTGTCATTTTTCTTCAGTCTTTTGGCCAGTGTCTTAATCTCAAAATTCTTCATCAATCTCCCGGTGATTACTTTTGCTCGGAAATATTTATATTGACCTGCAAAACCAAAAATGATCAATCCTGCCTGAGTTTTTTAGTTTGGATGAATTCCTAGTTTTTATTTGAGTGTTTGTAAGAAATTATCAAAATAAGAGTGGTGTGTGTAAAGTGGCCTATGAACTATGCCTAAGTCTATTCATACTTTAAGATTTATATGCATTTGTAATTTTCTTTTACCTAACCTACCTCTCGGGTTTTCCTTTCTATTTTTACCAAAAGTATAAGGACCCATAGGTCCAAGTCATAAGTCCACCAACAAGACAAATCACGAGTCATCCCACAGGCCAAGCCACAAGCTAAGTCAACACACATACAAGCGCAAGTGCCTAGCAGTGTCTCACTTCACCTCATCGATACTACTAAATGAACATCAGCACATTTAAAGTTGTAAAACTTATAAATCTCGATAAATGTGGGCTATTGTTCAAGAAGTAAATAAAAAATAATATATAAAATGCAGAATGCAGAGTATTCAGGTGTCAGTTTGCTAGCTGCCAGAAAAAACAGAAGAAAAGTGTTGAATAAAATCAAATGTCAAAGCATATTGTAAGTATTTCATAGGTGTTGAGTTGTTGTCAGTTGTAGGGTTGAGGTGCTGATATCAAGTTCCAGGTATCGCCAATAAGAAGAGGAAAGCATTGGTGGTATCGTCTGGTAGGTTCTTTCTTTTGTGCTTCCTGGTTCAACAAGGTTCTGAATGCTCCTTTCAGTGTGCAATTTCTTCATCTTCTGGATAAAAAAAAAATCCCGAGGCTCTCGAGATTTTAACACTTTAGATACTAGCATTGACAAAAAGTATTGGGCTATGTCTTGATGTGCGCATTGATGACCGCTCTTATTGGATAACTCTAATGGCATCTATTTCTGCCTCCTTGATTATTCCATTAGTATATCCTCGGATGTTTGCAATTCATAACTTGACACTGAAGGACATGAGTATTAGTGTTTTTTCGATACCCATCTGTGGTTTTTGTTGCAGTGGTGGCTCGTATTGGTTGGGTTCTTGGAACCAGATTATACAAAATACAGGGAAATGGTACATTTGGTAATTGATGGCATGTGGCAAGTCTTTAATCTCCACAGTCCTACTCCCCGAAATGATTTTTGTCAAATATCTACTAAGAATGGAATCCTTCTCAAGCTTGTTAACACCCTTCATAGTTTGAATGAAGCAACTCGACTTGCTTCAGCAGGTGGTGGAAGTGCACCTATTTCTACAACTAATGGTGTTGTGCAACAGGCATGGTCGGGTCCTCTTGAACCTTATCGTCCTTTCTCTGGTCTCCGTGATACTTCTCATCCACACTTTGGTCAGCTTGATCCTACAAAGGTTAGGTCTGGGCTTATTAATCCACACCGTTCATCTACAGGGGCTCCAAGACTTTCACAAACATCAACTGCACAATCACAAAGGTTGAGATACTAAATATATTTCAGTTGTTTAGTTTAAAACCTGTTGTTTACTTGATTGAAGGAGCAAATATCTCATTGAGAAGACTACAACTGGAGTATGTGGATGTGTTGTTCTACCATAGACCTGATGAGGGTGGGATTCCCTTGGAGGAGACAATGAGCGTCATGAATTTTATCATTGATCGGGTCACAAGTTGAGCAACCCAAATACAATTTTCTTGCAAGGAATAAGATTGAGATATATTTTATTCCTGATCCCTACAGGATCACCAACAAGTGCTTTGGATAAGAATGAATGATATTCCAGATCTGGGAGAAAGTTTTTAAAAAATATTTCACAAGCCTGCAATTTTGGTGGCTTGCACAGGTTTTAAAAGGCGTTCTTAGCTACCAAAAGCAGAGCTTTCGGTGGCTTACAGGTTAGAATTTTGGCTCACAAGCCACTGAAAGAACAAACAGGGGAAGAATGTCAGTATTTTTTCTCAGACCAGATGTTTTTGCTGCCAAATCATTTCAACAAGATTCTAAATGAATGATAAAAATAAAAGGGATAGAGATCTCTCTCTCTTTTAAGTTTTGGAAGTTGATGCAAAGGATATAAAGGCTGAAGAGATTTTATATTTTTAGTCAAGATACTATCTAGCTGTCAAAGGAAGATGTTAAGTGCTTTGTCATCACCTTGAAGGTTGTTGAGCGTGTCAAATATTGCTGCAGCTGTCGAAGATGTTGAAGATAACAGATTATAATTAGGATTTGATTCCTTTAAGTTAGGATCTAATCCTATGATTTAAAAATTGTTTTGACCTTGTTCTATTATTAGTATTTTAGATCCTTTTGATAGGATCTCATTTGTGTATTGTAAAGGCTATAAAGCCAATCAGTCTGGAAGGACTAAGGGTTCGATTTTGAGTTCTAAACTATGTTGATATTGTGACTAAGACTCTTTCTATAATATATTAAGACTGTGGGCTTCTTTCAATGTTATTGTCAGATCTTCTCTTCTATTTATGTTCTATGCTTATGAGTTGAATTATGTTCTTTATCTATGTTTATATAATCCATTGGTGACTATCATCTCACTATATGATTATTGAGAAAATGATCATAAGTAATATTACTAGTTTCTTGACGCATCATATGTATTGTTTTATATGCCTATGTTCTGATTGAGGTGATTAGTTTCTTGTCCATTTGACACACTACCTATTTGATAATATCTCTTGAAGGCCCTGCAATGTTTGAATATGCCTAGACAGTCTTGAATATACAATCCAGTAAGTTAGATATTCATCTTGATCCAACATTACCCATCATTGAGTGAACCATTACAAGAATAGTTAAGTTACCAGACTTCTTCAAGCTACAACCTGGGAAGGACTCCTGGAGTGATAACAAATTGGCGTCATTGCCGGGGAGAGGAGATTGAAGCTCAGCTTCCTTGGGAGACAACAAGATCCAACTTTGATGATAGACAAAGTCTGGACATATTTTCGGTTGTAATCATCTATCTGGCGACTCCATGAAGGAAGGATTCAGTGGCGACTCCATTGCTCTGAAATTTGTTGGCGACTCCACTGGTATGAAATGAACCGGATCTTAGCGAAGAGGTATGCATTTTGTGATTTCTGAAGTATTTATGGTTACCCTAATGAGTGCCTAGCAGAGATGAATGGGAATGTAGTATTCCTAGATTTCGAGGAGAAGAGAGGGAAGTACCAGCTGAACACTTGTTGGATTTTCATGACTTTATTCATCGACTTGAAATTGTACATGAGGATGTTCAAATTAAGCTTTTCAGTTTTCATTAGAGGGAATTTTTCATGATTGGTACCGGTCTCTTCCTATTGCCAGTATCATCTCTTTGGCAGATTTTCATGTTGTTTTCATGTGTTTTCTAAAGACAAATTTCCAATTGATCTTCTATATCCTAAATGTTGTCATAAATTCAATTTATTAAATAAAGAACTAAACGTTCATGAAGATTTTGCTGCAGTAGAAGATAACTCTCATTATGATCGAGATATTGATGATCTTCAGGATGTTAACCATAATGTAGATGCTTTTGACATTGTAATAAATACATCTACTGTCTTAGATTGTCATGAAGATCACATTGTTCCCTTTGAAAATTTAAAAGACGATGGGCATATTGAAGGAACAACATGTAACAATTTTGAATTTACAACAGATACTAAAGGCAGACCTCAGTTTTCTGATTTGCAGAACAAGGGAAGTTGCAGTAACCCTGAGGAACAGGATTTTCAGGGACTGTCTAATCTCCAGCTAGAGCATCAGGAAGATCCTCCTTCTCCTTATGAATATGTTTTTTCAAATTATGATAAGGAACAAGGCGATATTTTTCCACATCTGTTTCAAGATTTTATTGCTGATACTTCTATACAAGAAGCTTCATCTCTGTCATTAGGATCTTATATTGATGCTCCTATATTCAACCAATACAATGATGAGGAATAATATTTTGAGATTTGTGAAGGCTTGTTGTCTACTAGAATTTCATTTAGTTCTACTTTTCAGGAGAGAGATGATCGGATATGTGTGCATGTTGTGGTTGATGCTAGTTATGAATCTATTGATCAAAATTGCAGTGAAGATCCAGAACATACCTTTTATTTTCTTTCAAACAATGTCAGTTGTGATAGGCCAGTGTATCATCACGATGAACTCAAATTACAAAGATATGGTGAAGAGGAGAAGAAAGGTTCAGATCAGCAGTTGAGATTGCATTTTCCTCCAACAGAGGGAGAACAATTCACACTCAACATTTATATCAATGAGGGCAGCCAGCATCATTTCAATTTTTAGTTGGAGCAGTATCATGAAGAGGTATTTCCTTGTGTCTTTAATGATTCTATTGCTGATTTTATGGAATCCATGAGCAACATAAATATCAAAATTTTCTTGACAGATGAACGTTGGTTCTATTAACTGTTTAAACCACATGTATGTTGGCTATGCTTTCCTTCATTCTTTGAGTCAAGATTAAGAACAGGTTCAACAAATCAATTTCTTATATGGCTTCATTGGAAGCATGCTTTTAATTGATTAAGAAGCAGTACAATGGGTTAGTGTAGGAATAGGCAGAAGAATAAGCTCTTCATACGAGCAGAAAGATCATGTTCAATTGTTGATTTCTTGAATAAATAGAGCAGGCTACAGGCAGGTTACATGTTTGCAGAGGATCAGTTGTAAAAATCCAAATGACTCCATGCCAAATGCTAAAGGCACAAGGTCTGCTAGGTTCTTGGAAACCTCACAGGGAGATCTCCAACTGTAAAGGCCAGATGACTCCATACCCAATGCTAAAGGCGACTGGAACTACTAGGTTCTTGGAAACTTTGCAGGGAGGTATCCATCCTAGTTGGAGCCAGATGTTATCTCCTCAGATGATTTTGTAAATTTTGAGGAGATTCATTCATTTGTACTTGATTTGTCATTTTTCTTCAGTCTTTTGGCCAGTGTCTTAATCTCCAAATTCTTCATCAATCTCCCGAGCAAAACCAAAAATTATCAAAATAACCTGCCCAAGGTTTTTAGTTTGGATGAATTCCTATTTTTTATTTGAGTGTTTGTTAGAAATTATCAAAATAAGAGTGGCCTATGACCTAAGTCTATTCATACTTTAATCTCTATATGAATTTGTAATTTTCTTTTACCTAACCTACCTCTCGCGTTTTCCTTTTTATTTTTACAAAAAGTATGAATACCCAGAGGTCCAAGTCATAAGTCCACCAGCTAGACAAGCCATGAGTCATCCCACAAGCTAAGTCAACACACATACAAGCGCAAGTGCCTAGCAGTGTCTCACTTCAGCTCATCAATACTACTAAATGACATCGACGCATTTAAAGTTATAAAACTTCTAAATCCCGATAAATGTGGGATATTGTTCAAGAAGTAAATAAAAAATAATATATAAAACGCAGAATGCAGAGTATCCAGGTGTCGGTTTTCCAGCTGCCAGATTCTACAGAAGAAAAGTGTTGAATAAACTCAAACACCGAAGCATATTGTAAGTATTTCGCAGGTGTTGAGTTGTTGTTAGTTGCAGGGTTGAGGTGCTGATATCAAGTGCCACGTATCACCAGTAAGAAGAGGAAAGCACTTGTTGTATCAGCTGGTAGGTTCTTTCTTTTGTGCTTCCTGGTACAACAAGGTTCTGAATGCTCCTTTTAGTGTGCAATTGCTTCATCTTCTGGATAACTTATTTTTCCAGAGGCTCTCGAGATTTTAACACTTTATATACTAGCATTGACAAAAAGTATTGGGCTATGTCCTTATGTGTGCATTGATGACCGCTCTTATTGGATAATTCTAATGGAATCTATTTCTGCCTCCTTAACTGTTCCACTAGTATATCCTCGGATGTTTGTAATTCATAGCTTGACACTGAAGGACATGAGTATTAGTGTTTTTCCGATACCCATCTGGGGTTTTTGTTGCAGTGGTGGCCCGTATTAGTTGGTTTCTTGGAACCAGATTATGCAAAATACAGGGAAATGGTACATTTGGTAATTGATGGCATGTGGCAGGTATTTAACCTCCTTGGTCCTACTCCCCAAAATGATTTATGTCGAATATATTCTAAGAATGGAATCCTGCTCAAGCTTGTTAACACCCTTCACAGTTTGAATTGAGCAACTCAACTTGCTTCAGCAGGTGGTGGAAGTATACCTATTTCTGCAACTAATGGTGTTGTGCAATAGGCACGGTCAGGTCCTCTTGAACCTTGTCGTCCTTTCTCTGGTCTCCATGATACTTCTCATCCACGCTCTGGTCATCTTGATCCTACAAAGGTTAGGTCTGGACTTATTAATCCACACCATTCATCTACAGGGGCTCCAAGACTTTCACAAACATCAACTGCACAATCACAAAGGTTGATATACTAAATATATTTCAGTTGCTGAGTTGAAAACCTGTTGTTTACTTGATTGAAGGAGCAAACACCTCGTTGAGAAGACTGCAGCTAGAGTATGTGGATGTATTATTCTGCCATAGACGTGATGAGGGCGGGATTCCCTTGGAAGAGACAGTGAGTGTCATGAATTTTATCATTGATTGGGTCACAGGTTGAGCAGCCCAAATGCAATTTGCTTGCAAGGAATAATATTGAGATATATTTTATTCCTGAGCCCTACAGGATCACCAACAAGTGCTTTGGATAAGAATGAATGAAATTCTAGATCTGGGAGAAAGTTTTTAAAAAATATTTCACAAGCCTGCAGTTTTGGTGGCTTGCACAGGTTTTAGAAGGCGTTCTTAGCTACCAAAAGCAGAGCTCTCGGTGGCTTACAGGTTAGAATTTTGGCTCACAAGCCACCGAAAGCACAGACAGGGGCAGAATGTCAGTATTTTTTCTCAGAACGAATGTTTTTGCTGCCAAATCATTTCAACAAGATTCTAAATGAATGATAAAAATAAAAGGGATAGAGATCTCTCTCTCTTTTAAGTTTTGGAAGTCGATGCAAAGGATATAAAGGCTGAAGAGCTTTTCTATTTTTAGTCAATATACTGTCCAACTGTCAAAGGAAGATGTTAAGTGCTTTGTCATCACCTTGAAGGTTGTTGAGTGTGTCAAAGATTGTTGCAGCTGTCGAAGATGTTGAAGATAACAGATTATAATTAGGATTTGATTCCTTTAAGTTAGGATCTAATCCTATGATTTGAAAATTGTTTTGACCTTGTTCTATTATTAGTATTTTAGATCCATTTTGATAGGATCTCATTTGTATATTGTAAAGGATATAAAGCCAATCAGTCTGAAGGACTAAGGGTTCAATTTTGAGTTCTAAACTATGTTGATATTGTGACTAAGACTCTTTCTATAATATATTAAGTCTGCGGGCTTCTTTCATTGTTATTGTTAGATCTTCTCTTCTATTTTTTTTCTATTCTTATGAGTTGAATTCTATTATTTATCTATGTTTATATAATCCATTGGTGACTGTCATCTCACTATATGATTATTGAGCAAAGGATCATAAGTAATATTACTAGTTTCTTGACCCATCATATGTATTTTTTATATGCCTATGTTCTGGTTGAGGTGATTAGTTTCTTGTCCATTTGACAAACTACCTATCTGATAATATCTCTTGAAGGCCCTGCATTGTTTGAATATGCCTAGACAGTCTTGAGTATACAATCCAGTAAGTTAGATATTCATCTTGATCCAACATTACCCATCATTGAGTGAACCATTACAAGAATAGTTAAGTTACCAGGCTTCTTCAAGCTACAACCTGAGAAGGACTCATGGAGTGATAACAATTTCTTTTGTAGAAACAACTTCTTCAAATCCCTTCTTTTTCTCAACTTTGGATCTACACTGCTTCTTGTAGTGCCCTTCTTTTCCACACCTCTAGCATACCTTTACAAACTTTCTGAGAGACTTAGATCTTCCCTTAAACTTAGATCTCCCACTTGAAGACTTAGATCTATTTCTTTCCTAGGAGCATCCTCTTGAAAATAATGTATCTGTGCTCTTTCCTTTCATGTTCTTCCATCTCATCTCCTTCAAAAACAAGGATGAGACCACTTCATCAAACTTCAAGGCAGTTGTACTACTACCTATGGCCACAACCAGACTATCCCACAAGTTTGGTAAAGAGCATAGTAAACTGATACACTTATCTTTATCTAAAATTTTAATCTCAACAGATACTAACTGACTTACCACAGTATTGAAGGCGTTCAAATGATTTGCCACCAAGTCTCCATCTCTTATCCTCAGGTTATACAACTTATTTCTCAAGAATATTTTATTTACTAGGGACTTAGGCTGATACAACTTCCCCAATTTACCCCATAAATCCTTGGTTGCAGCTTCCTCTGACACATTCAATAATACTGAATCTGAGAAACACAATCAGATTGTGCTCTTCGCCTTCTGATCCAACTTTTTCTAGTCGTATGTTGAATTTCCTGTAGGTATAGTACTTGGATCCACCACGATCCATTGATCTTTGTCCACCAATAAATCTTTCATCTTGATCTTCCACAACTCAAAAACTTTCCCATTAAACTTCTTGATCTCCATTTTCGAATTGCTCGCCATTTCTCTTCACCTGAATAATCAATACCGCATATCTCCTACTATAACTAGTCTTATCATAGTCCCGAGCCAAACCCTTGAGCACAAAGGCATCCCCCTAAAGCCAACAAAGCTCTGATGCCAAATGTAGATTTTAACCTTGTACAATATTTACTGCAAACATATTTTCAGTAAAAGAATAGAAAAGATACAATGGAAAATACAAACATTACACAGATATTTTTTCCCTTGAAACCCAAACCGAAAAAACCAACATATTTTATATCCATTCATAATCATACATTGTTTACAATACAATATACATATAGGAGCCAATGACATCCAAAACCCTAACCCAATGACCTGGATTAGTCAACAACCCTAATTCCTTAATCGAAAATATAAAAACATCAGCAAAAACCATGTGTCGAAAAACCACCCAACAATGGACACAAAAAACGAGGAAAAAATGTGACACGTTTCCCGAGGCAAAAAAAATTCTCAAGGGTACTTAGGAGTTAGTCAATTAATGTATGAGGCCATCTTCTTTGAATAAGGCCCAGTAGGTAGTTGGTGTGTGTTGGGCCCCAACAACTCCCCTTATATTTTTACAAAATTTAAAGGGCCCCTATTAAAATCTTGATAATTATAATGAGCTACAGAATCAACCTTTTCAAATAAGTTCCATTCCTTGGCTTGCTTTGAGACAAAATTAAGACATTATCTTTAGTATGAGTCATTTATTACAAGAGTATATGTCAAAAGTTAAAAACGAGCATAAAAATCTCAATTTAAACAAAAATGTTAATTTTTTTATCAAATGTTTACTTTTGTTTAAATTATGATTATGTGTTTATTCTTTTGCTCATTAGCAAGTTTGACTATTTTGAATAATGTGTTCAATACTTCATCAAATAATATCTTGGTTGATTTCTCATTTTCATGAAATCATTTGGTGATATTAATTAATTAAAT
>SNQJ01S0279372.1:0-11284 GCA_010110895.2 Picea sitchensis | reverse complement strand
CACCACTCTTGAGATTTGTCTTCCAAGTAAATGGTGGCAAACTTGATGGCATCCAATTCCCTCATGGGGTTATGCTACACATAGGCATCTAACTTCTGCACCCAGGCTTTCGCAGTGATCCTGGAAGATCCATCAAAGTAGGGCATCTCCATCTTTCCTGCCCTGCGCTCTAGCTCATTATTATTCCTATATCATACCTTCAGGGTCAGAGGTGTCGTACAATGGCACAAGGTGATAGTCTTGATTGATGGGGGAGCATCCCTTATCTTCATTGACACTAACATGGTCGAGAGGAGAGGAATTCGATGGGTTCACAGTAGTCATACCAGGAGGCCACCAGATGAGTTGCACTAGGTGGATTTCCAAGTTGAAAATAACCATGTGAAGCTACTCAACGACAGATGATTTCTTCATGGTGGACGTACCAGACACCAATGTAGTGTTGGGTGTTCAATGGATTTACTCTATTGGGAGATACACTATTGATCAAAGAACCGTGGAGATGGAATTCACAAGCCCAGATGGCAAGAAAGTGGTCATACGAGACATGCACCAGTACCCACCGAAGATTGTGTCATCGCACAACATGGAGGAAATCATGAGGCATGGTGATATAGAGTGGGTTGTAGGTGCTTTATTTCTCACAGAGAACCACTAGACCGTCTGCAACAGCTTCCTAAGGACTTACAGGTATGACTCCACAAACATCATAAGGTATTTAGTGACATTCTTCATGGCATTCCACTAATGGGTTTGAGCATATCATAGAGTTAGAAGAGGGGGTCCGAGCAGTTATCACAAACCACTATCGGCACCCTAAAGTTCACAAGGAAGAGATTGAAAAAAACCATCAAATAATTGTTGAAAATTGGCCACATCCGCTAGTTCGACCGTTTGCCGTTTTTTTTTATTTCTGCGGGGTTATGCTTTAGTCGAAAGTATTTGTACAGTGATGAAATCCCAAATTTTGAACCAGAGGGTATTTATTTGGCAACGCGAATACAGATGCGCGTCAATATATCTTGTTGGTTTAATTTGTTTATATTGTTGTTTATGTTCCCCAAGGGTTGGGTATTCAAGGTTTCTATAGACAAGGGTTTGCCACGTGCTATAGCTCTCTGATATCTTTTGATGCGAGAGTCCAACGATACTTCGGCCAATATCTCGGGCACTAACTAGGAGGACCCGTTACCCTTAATTACTACCCGGCTACCCGGGTACTAGAGAGTATCTTCCTGTTTGTTGTTCTCGGTGACACTATATATAGCGGTCCGTGATCGATAGGTTTATCTGAGAGGAGCTTGGAAATCTAGGTGAGTCCATTGCCACGGTGTTGTCGTCGCTACACCACTCGAAGGGTACCAGGGAGGTTACAGGGTGAGCCAACAAGCGTGCGCCTAAGAACCACTTTTATTTCCTAGGTGTATGAATCCCACAACCCAGCGGGTTTATGTGATAGCAATGGATCTCTGTGGCAAAGGCAGCCAATGTAAGCTACCCGAGAAAAAAAATACCCACAATTACGCCAGGAAAGTCTTTCGATACCACACATGAGATACAGAGATATACAAAATATCGAGCAGTAAAATGCTAGAAATGGCCGAATACTTGGTAAAAGATATCCGACGCCAATCTTCACAATACGAAATGATATCACAATGTAGCAGTAGCAGATCGGATAGCAATGAGACCTCTTGGGGGCAACCTCCGGTCAAATATTTGTTACAATAATATCCAAGCTAGGGTTTTTTTCACATACCCTCACGACCCTTATTTATACTAACTATGTCTATTAAGGAGAAGCATCTAGAAGATATCCTTCTAGAAGCGGAAGCTTCTATTAGGTCTTCTTACATCCATGCTTATTCTATTTTATTGAAAGGTCTTATTATCGCGACCTTTATTACATCCAAATACACATTGATCTACCTATATGCGGGTTAGGACCTTAACACTAGCTTGAGACACATCTGGCACCATTTCGACCATCCTCTAAAACTCCTCTATATATAGACCTACGGTGATCCGGTTTTCTTGAGTTGTGTGAGTTCCACGAAATGTAACTCGGATCTCCTTGATCAAACTGTCAATAAGTCTCTAAGTGAACTTTTTTGTAATGATGTCTGATTATGATCAAAGGTAGTCACACCATGATACCGCCAATCATGAGATTTGTCATCAGTAAATGGTGGCAAACTTGATGGCATCAATTCCCTCACAGGGTTAAGCTACAAATAGGCATCCTTACGCACCCAATCTTTTTGCAGTGATCCTGGAAGATCCACCAAAGTAGGTAATCTCCATCTTTCTTGCCCTACGCTCTAGCTCATTATTCCTATATCATACCGGAGATTGGGAGAGATTGGCCGTCTGATGGCACAAGGTGGCAGTCTTGATTGAGGGGAGCATGCCATAACTTCATTGACACTAAGATGGCGGAGAGGAGAGGAATTGATGGGTTCACAATAGTGATACGAGGAGGCCACCAGATGAGTTTCACATGGTTATTGTCAACTTAGAAATCCATGTGAAACTACTCAATGGCAGATGATTTCTTCATGGTGGACGTACCAGACACTAATGTAGTGTTGGGTGTTCAATGGATTTACTCTATTGGGAGATACACTACTGATCGTAGGACCATGGAGATGGAGTTCAATATTATGGATGGAAATAAAGTGGTCCTATGATCCATGCACTAGTACCCACCGAAGATTGTCTCATTGCACATCGTGGAGGCAATTATGAGGCATGGATATATAAAGTGGGTTGTAGAGTGCTTTATTTCTCCCAGAGAACCACCAGACCGTCTACAAAAGCTTCCCAAGGACTTACAGGTATTACTCCACAAACATCATAAGGTATTTAGTGATGTTTGCAGAGTCATACCTCTCGCATTCTACCTGATATAGGTTTTGAGCATATCATAGAGTTAGAAGAGGGGTCCAAGCAGTTATCACAAAACGCTATCAACACCCTAAAGTTTACAAGTACGAGATTGAAAAAACCATCAAGAATTGTTGAAAATTGGCTACATCCGCCCTAGTTCCAACTTGGTTTGCCTCTTTAAGTTTGTTTTAGTCAAGAAGAAGGATGATACTCTATGAATGTGTATTGAATACAGAGCTCTAAACAAGAAAGCGATAAAAAATCGGTACCCCATCCGCGGGATTGATGAATTAATGGATGAGCTCGGATAAATTTTCGAATTGATCTTGATCGAGGAACATCTGATTAAGGTGCGAAGGGCGTACCAAGAACCAACTTCGATGCCACTATGGAATTATGAGTTTACATGTACCATTCTCTCTCACTAACTAATACCCTGCCACTTTCGAGTCATGCATGAATCATGTGTTCAATAAGCAGCCGAGGAAATTCTTATTTGTCTTATTTGATGACATCCTCTCATACAACAAAACATGGGAAGACTATCAGCGACATCTTGATGAAGTACTTGGCATTATAGAGAGTCAACAAGCGTATGAAAGGAATCAATTGCAAGTTTGGTATGACAAAGATGCTCTACTTGGGAGGCGCGTGATTGGGCAAATGGAACACAGGTGTACCAAGAAAATATCAGGGAAATCATTGAGTGGCTAACTCCCAGGAATGTGATAGAATTAAAGAGTTTCCTTGGTCTCTGAACTTACTACGGGAAATTTGTTAAAGGATTCTCACAGTTGACAGGCCATTGATCGATCTCACCAAAGAGGGGGCTTTCGTTTAGATATAGGGGAGGCCTAGGAGAGATTCGACCAAATGAAGTAGGTGATGATTTCATGCCCTGTTTTAGCACTCCCTATCTAAACGAAAGCCCCCTTTTTGTCTTGGAGTGTGATGCTTCTAAGTGGGATAGGAGTTGTATTGATGGCGGTCCTGTCCAGCGTTTGAGAGCTACAAACTCTGAGAGTATGAGTGACATTACTCCATATATGACAAAGAGGTGTTGGTCAAAGCATGCATGCTTTGACAAGTTGAAGCCGATTTACTTGGTGGGAAATAGGTTCAAGGTAAAGACCGATCATAATAGCTTGAAGTTTCTCATGTGGAGCAAAGGAGTTGAGAGTGGCAAGATTAACCACAGGGAGTTAACCCTAACTCAACCCAATTAGAAGGAAAGTATAGAGTAAGAGGTTGGGGCACACCATTATTCATTCGGTTTTGGATTAGCATTTGCTATTGCTCTTGAGCATTCGGTTGGGGGGTTTTGCTGTACAAGCCCTTGTGATCAACTCAGTGGTAAAATATCCACACACCTTGTTGTGACTTGAGGTCTAGGGATGAACTCCTCCACACCATTCTGAATCTCAACTTATCTCCATCTAAGCGCTTGAGAGGAATGTAAGCCGTCTTGTTCTTGTGATTCCGACAAAGGAAGCACCATCTTCTAGAGGAGGTTCGATCCAGCTTATTTTGAGGGCCTAGGGCCATTCCGAAATTTGGTTTTTGTTTGTAGGGGCATGACCATGAGTTTGAGGGTTTTTCTAGAGGATTATCATCATCATATGTTGTCTACCTGGGTGGGGCGTCTTGGAGCCATGGGGATGTCACATGATTTAGTAAAACTCAGATCTAGAGATCTGCTTGAGATCCCCTGGACTTGAAACACTACTCCATGGGGTTCTCATAGCTAATCTATATTCTTAGAGTTCAACGTCATTTGGAGGTGTATTTCTTAGGGACGAGTTGCCTAGGGTCTCAGCTATTCAGGAGGAACAACTCTCTTAGGAGATTCATCAGTTGGAGGGGTTAGCCTTGGGCGTTGGGTTTGAAACTTTGGGAGGAGGATCCATACACGATCTATCATCGACCAAGTTTGGGCCCATTTGAAGTACTCTTCCATCAGGGGCGAAATATTGAGGGTTTCGGTCTTCACTTGGAGCATGGCACTCTTAGAATTTGGAGAGGTTGGCATCCGGATCTGCTTGACATTGGTCTTCATTACTTATCTAGCCTTTGGAGGCTTCTTTTGTAATAGCCGGAGGCATTTTGTAGCAACTCATATCTATTGCTTGTCTGACCATCTGAGGTTTATGCGGATCAGCCATCTATTATTATTGATTAAGTACTCATAATAAAAAGGTCGGATCTTTGCTTGTGATTCTATATCTTGGATGTGTTGTGATCTTCATGTGTCGGATGAATCTTGTATGCACTTAATAACTCAATAAAACACCTACACATCAAAATCAATAGTAGTAGTTAGTGTTTCCAAGCGAAAATTTCGCTTGGGATCATTCCCATCTTCCATACCCTACACAACTTCTTGTTCAATCCACCTCCCACCCTAACCATAATAAAAGTGGTGCAGTATACTTACAGTGTTTACCTGCACAACTTTCCTACATTACCACTTATCCTACCTCACCTACACCATTGCGACAAATCCATATGAGGTCTGGGAAGGTTGTAAGTCCAAGAATTGAAAAAATGAAGTTTTCTTATCATCATCGACAAGCCAGGCAATGAGATCAACAAATCTGATGAAAACCAGACGTTGGAACCGAAAATTGAAGCATCTTCTACATCATGGTCACTGGGTATGAATCTCTTTTGCATTCAGGAAGATCAGTTTTCTAGAGAGATTCATGGTGTAACATCTATATGGGAAATCAAGAAGGGAACAAGGACTATATTATTGAATCTTGGTTTCAATCTATCGCAATCCATTAGCTTCATGTTATGCTTAAGCAATTCTTGGCACAATCATTTTCAAGAGGGTGGTCTTTCATATTGTGGGTATAGGCATATTTGAGACTCTGTTACGTGGTGAAACTGAAGTTTGGAAGTATTATTATACTTGAGTTAATTCATTTTCAAGTAAAGTAGGGTGGGGTAATGAATGAATTTTCAATAAATGCTTAATGGAATTGATTATTTTAGTTCTAACCATTAGTAGACTTGTTTAGAAAATAAAGGTCATATCAAGAGATCATCATTCGATCGATTGTAGCCTTGATCTCATGGAATTTCTTTCAAAATCATCATTTTTTAAAAGTTTATGGAGTTGCTACAACACGTTGTGTAAATCAATATAGGTACTTGGTGCTTGGAAATTTTTGGTATGAAGTGTATTCTATTGAAATTTATATCTTTGAAAACTTTCACAAGTATTCCGGTCACTTTTGAGGAGCCATATTTCATTTATTGGATTTATTGGATTTTTGTGGCATTTGGCTTGAAATTTTTACCAAAACACAGTTGGGATAGTTCACTTTTGGGAGACCAAATGGATTTATTTTTCTAAACACAGCATCCCAAGTATCCCTTTGAATCTAGTTTACAAACCAATTTGAATTTTGGAGATTGGGCATCAAACTAAAAGATTATGGTCAAAATACTAACAGGAAGTCCAATGATGACTTGGGAGCAGTAGGGACAGTCACTTTTGGATGTCTTAATAGATAGATCTGAAAACATTTGGCCGGTATATTCCCCTGCTTGATCTAGTTCTTGCATAATTTGAATGGCCTCAATTGGATGTCATATGAGGAAGTTATGACCTAAACAATGGTTGCTTGTCATAATCTGCACTTTGAAAAATCTGTCTTCCAGATGTTCTGTTGTAGTAGTTGACTCATCAATTCCTCTTGTCATTTAAACATGTTTCTATACAATGCATGCCAAGGGCACAATGTCAAAGAGAATCACTTATTAGGGCATGTCAACCACCAAGGTGAAAGGCGGGGAAAAAGGCATATGTCCAAGCACATGTCATGAAATCTAAATGAGAATCTTACATAATCAAATGACTTAGGTATTGAAATGTGTTCACCATAATGCGACTTGTACCTCATGGAGCAAAGGCCTGAGATGTTATCCCCATTTTGTGGATAATTGGTCCCAAAGATGCTTGTTATCCCGATATCTAGGGATAACTAGGAGATCATGTCTCGAGGAGCCCTGGTCCCTAGACATGTAGATCTGCAGAAGGCGGGGCGACGAGCATGGTCCTGGAGGGACCCATCTTCTTCTTCACCATTAGACTTGTCCTGCTTACAGTGATCATAGGCCTCCATCACTACCGGCTTGGCTTGCATCAGAAAAGGCTCTTATACATGGGTAATTAGTGCAGAAATTATCATGGTATGTCATATTTGATCATTATAACCTTCTTATGTATACATTATATCTCTTTCACTTTGGATATAGCGCTTGGATTTTTACACACCTAACCCACTTATTCGTTGGGGTGATTGATGGGGTAGCTTAGCAAGTTGGCATTCATGGGTTTTGATTTAGCCACAAAGGTTTGAAGAACCATCGTCCGTTCCTTCCTTATTATCATTTTTCATCTTAAAAACCCCGCTCATCTATCTCATTCCTAGTGCAGGCCATTAGGAGGACCACGGGGTACATCTTGTCTTGTGGGAAGAAGGGGCTAAAGGCGGAGGTAAAAGCGGTGGCAAAAGATAAAAGCCATAGGAAAAATAAACCTAGAGATGCTTAGCCCGGGGATCCCGAGAGGCAATAAAAAGCCTCTCATAAAATGAGGGACCCTAAAATGATAAATAAATGAAGTGCAAGACCTAACTAACAGGATGGGAGGTCTCATCCGCGAGCGCCGACCCATTATGTTCATAGGTATTTAGCGGTATGACATTGCCACCATCACCGGTTACACCAAGCAGGCGGTGATAGCTGGTTGCATGGCCAAAGGGAAGGGGTCTCATCAGCCAGCCCTCTCATTTCTGCAAAAATACCAGTGAGTACTTATTTGTGACTCTGGCCACCTATTAGGCTGATCCTCTTTGTGCAGGAGCTTGTAGCAAAATATAAATAAAAGAAGATAAAATGATAAGGGCTTGGAAAAATTGCATCCATGGTCTGTTCGCCTCTAAAGGCACCCACGGACAACACCGACCCTTGGTCCTATAACCGGACATCCCTAAAACCATATCGCGTCACTATACATGTTTTGGATAGCCAACTGTGAACTTTCCGGTTCTTGTGGGTATTAATAGGCTTTACCCTTTGGTTACTTTGACTTTGTACGGTGGAGTGACGTGATATGGTTTTTGAACTATTAGAAGATTTGTTAGGGTGTTATGCATACATTCGATAATTTTAATGATGAAATTTACATTGCCATTGCCACTTGTTGACTGGGTGATGAGCCCACAGGCGTACTGTCAATGCCGGACCGTGCCGTGGTGGTACGAGAGGATCGGTGCACATGGGGAGATGATGGATTGACCTCCATGAGAGTGAAGCCAATGTCGGATGGGCGTTGGGATGTGAGGCGGACCGATGTATGATGAGCCAGCATGCAGGGAGGAAGAAGGACGCCCTCATGGGGACGTTTTGGCATGAATCATGAAAGCTTATGGGGATCAGCCCCTGGCGGGTGGATGTGGACCATGATGGACAGGCGTCACCATTGATGCTGGACGATTTGCAGGGCGCGTGGCAGCTTTCTTAGGCTTGTTTGGCAGGTATTGGGATGATACTAGAGCCCGGAGGAACGCGTTTTCAACTCATTTGGTGTTTGTCATGCCCTAAGAGGGCTATCGTCTCCCTTTAGGGGCTTGACTTCTTCATATTTCTGCTTATTTTTACATTTAGCATGTAAAGTGACAAATGATTTAAAAGCTGAATTTATTAGCCGTAATAGAATTTGTTGACCACCACTTTTAATTTTAAGGTCAGCGTATTGTATAAATAAATGAAATGTTTTTTCCTCTTATTGATCATAACATAACTTGCTCTCATTTTGGAGAGAGACTTCTAGCTCTTGTTTTGCATTTTTTGTCTCTTGGAGGGTGGTGGCGCAACTTCTTGAAGGTCTTATTTCTTGGTGAAGTGGTGTTATGTATGCTATTGGAAGGGTTTACAACTAGGGTGTGGATGCATGTTTCTTCGCGCTTGATCTTGTAAGTGTTATTCTTCAAAGCTTCTTGATTGAATAGTTGTGGTCTAGCATTTACATTTATTGTTATCTTGATTTTCTTCATCCCTGAAACCCTAGGAACCTACACACAACTAGGTTGAGGGCTTCATGTCCCCATAGCATAAACATTAAGCCATTTTGATTCTGGGGGTTTAGCCTAGCTTTAGCTACACTAGCCTTCTTTATCTTGTGCTAGTTTAAGTACAAGTTGAAGAGAAGAAATTCTAGGCCTAATTGAGTTTACACCTAGGGTTTACTTCTAGGGTTTGAAAAGAAACCTTGCCATAGCAACACTTTTCAGCCATGAACTTCTACTCTTAAGCTAGCCGTTTTGCCAGAAAGTCCCTAGGGAGAAGATTGAAGCACAAGGCCTAGCCTTAGCTACACATAGATAAGCCTTCTATCTTTAGGGTTAGGGTTTGTGGCCTTGCTTTAGCAGCACCACCAAACCCTAAGTCTCTGTCCCCTAGGTTAGAATTCCTTCTAAACCATTAGCTACCCTTCCTTTGACTCCATTAACCCAGGCACTAGTCCTAGAACCTGCTTGTGAGCTTGTTATGCCTTAATTCTTCTGAAAACTCTTTCAAATTTACCAAACCCTGGCAAAACACCTACTTTTAACCCTAGGCTGTTTTTAGGACTAACTTTAAAAGGACAACGTTATTATATTTCACATTTGGATAGAGGTTGCGGCCTTGTCTCTTCTTTGTAGCAGTGGAATCAAATTGCCCTTTTGATGGTTGAAAGTATCAAATGCGTCCACTTTGGCTAGCTAACCCGCAAAACAACAACATTATCATAGGCTGTGGCGTCATACATCATTAGAACTCTGTTTATTGCTTGCATGCTTTGACTTTGTCACTTTCTTTGATTGGTGTTGAGCTATTGATTTCTATTGAGATTGATTGGTGTGAAGCGTTTGCTCTCTTTTCTTCTTGATTTGGCTTGTTGACAAAGCTTGGCGTCACCTTTACGGTAACATTATCCATGGGGACTGGCATTAGGTACTCAACTCGTATTGCTTATACCTACGATATTTGTGATGGTTAGCAGCTCTATTAATTGACGTTGAGTTAGTGTTTGTATTCCTAAGCTAATTGACAAAGCGTTTTGGCTCTTTGTCACTCTTTTGACTCTTTGATTTAGCGTCATACCTATTCTTGATAGCCATAGGTGGCGTGGCGGCTTGTCATAGAGCTTGTTTGACACATTTAATGTGCATTGATAATATATGATACATGGTTTAAATTGCACACATTGAATGCGAGTGTCTCTTATGCTTTATTGAGATAATATAAGTCTTTGCTTAGCTTGTATCAACGACTTCGTCAATAATAGCATTATTCATTTACTCATATATTGATTAGAAGATAGTCATTTGTTTTAATGGGGTACTAATCCATTACAAGCTTTATCTAGTTGTCTTTGTCTACTTAAGCGGGTGCATCTTCCACGTGATGGTTATATCTTGAACTATCTTTTCTTGGCGACAATGCGTAGAAGGGGTATCTGACTTGTCCTTTTGTCCTTACCCTTTCATTTTACCCAGATTGCCTTAGGGACTCCCCCCCTTGGCCTCCCTAAATGAAAGGCCCCCGGGTGGCGATTGGGTGGGAAGCTCTGATGCAGCAGGTTTCAAGCCCTAATTCAAGCTTTCAAACCTTTCCCCTTACAAACGATGCGATATGAATTTAAACCTTGAAATCCCAGATACCAATATTATCTTGGTAGATCCATCACATAGAAATATTATTCTAAGTCATGTCTCCCAAATGTAAGTTTCATCCCTAGAATATACATGTCACAAGGCATGGTGCACCTACTACCTCCACACAAAACCCTCAAACTCTACTGTGGGTATATGTCTTATTTTCTGCCTGTCACATGGCATAGTGCGACCCCCTGCTACCTCCACACGAAAACCCTCAAACTCTACTATAGGTATATGTCTTATTTTCAACAAGGTCGAATCAATGAAGTTATGTGAAGCTCCCCCATCTATGAGCACCGAAACCTTTTGTCCTTGAAGCACTCCCCTCATCCTGAAGGTATTGAACTTAGGGACCCCATTGATGGAAGCTATTGTGACCTTCTTGTCTCTTATAAGGCCAAAATCTGCTTCTTCACCTTCTTCATCCATTGTAGGGTCTATTCTAGGTGGATTTTCTTCCATGTTCTGAAGGTGGCCAAAATATTCTTCATCCTCATCATCAGAAATCACCTCAATGTACTGTGCCTTGCATTTACGCATGCATTTGTGCCCTGGCTCCCAAGGTTCCTTACATGTGAAGCAAAGTAGCTTCCTCCTCAATTCCCTTCTAGTTTCCTCATCCATCCTTCCTTTTCCTTTATTCATTCCCTTTTGATCTCTTCCCCCTTGGTTGATAGGTG
>SNQJ01S0279369.1:0-11284 GCA_010110895.2 Picea sitchensis | reverse complement strand
TGCCTCCTGTCACCCATTATGCAGCTGCTTGAGTGCATGCAAAAGTGGAATGGATGTGTACAACTTCATTTGCGCTTGTGTGTAATATTTACCCAAAACTTTGGGTGCTGACAAACCCCCACTACTATTATTTAGCTCATCCTCAAGCCAAGTGCCTCATGGAGTGATTGATGCAGGAATTGAGTAAGATAAAATCATCATCATTGTAGAACTAGAGCATCAAACCAATTTGTGGTTGCAGTTGGGTTTGAGTAACATCAAATCATATTTCTAGGTTGTAATTGTAACCAGACATGGGTCTTGGAATGAGTCGAGTATTCCTCGGTAAACGATGGCTTTGGGCCTCATTTTTCCAGATGCTCGAAATCTCTCTATTTGTGGGTGCTAGTAGTGGTGAGTGAGATATATTTTTGAAGCACATCATCTAGAAACTGACCTCGTAATTGAACCAAGCAATACAGCTATAACTTGACACAGTTACTCATTGACCTGTGAAAATTAGATCCCAAGGAAGGGCTCCAATGGGAGAGACCGTCGTCGTCCTCCTATCTTGTTGAGCCAATAGAAGAGTACAAAAGATAGGGACCTCCTATCCCGATTGAGAGGATAACCTGTAGCCTTGGGCTATCCACTTTAGCAAAGGTGATTATCCATGGCAACAGGAAAACCAGCTTCGGGCTTAGAGATTTGGCGTATCGCCGCAACTTTGAAGAACAATTTAGGGAACCATGTGGTATTAGCTTGTGTCGTGCTAGTGAATAAGAGGGTAGAACTTCTGCCTAGAAATTGAATTTGAATTTTCAACCTTCGTGAGAACTAGAATGTGGGAACTTTGGCTGCATGGATGGACCCGAAATTACATGCCACTAAAATTATGTGAAGCTGATCCATGAAAGGGAGATTGAACAAGAGATGGTAAGATCGGTGGAAAATGGAGGGATATGAGGAAATGCAAAGAGAACGGGAGGGTGAGTAATGGGCAAGGGCGAAAGATAATGGGACATGGAGGGTCTATCTGACTGGTGGTTGGGTGTGAATGGGTATATATAGAGTAGAGAAAGGTCAAAAGGGAAAGTTGAAATAAAGAAAGGATATGACCGATGTGAATGGTAGAAGAAAAAATACAGAACTTTGGTGAATCCCCACATGTGAGTAGATAACGGTTCAGATTCGTCGTACTAGTGATGTTCCTTTTGGAATGTGAAATCATAAATAATTACGTACCGGGGCTATGTGTGATATGGCAAAACCATATTGCTTAACCTTTCAATGGAAGGTAGAGCCAGGTATCTCAGTACAGACCCATGTGAATCGCCTGCCAAAGTCAATACCTTTTATGTGAGCTATAACTTCGACCCAAATTTGAAATCTTGGGAATCTGCAAAGCAGTAAATCTATCTAATTTGTCTGTGTGAGTGGAGTGTATGTCATGCTACCAAAAAGATGAATTATGTCGACTATGTACTCTTATACATGTTATGCATCCTACTCTAAACCTACCCTACGGGAACTCCAAGTTGGAGAAGTGTAGCTAAATGATATGTGACCCCTGCGGGCCATAGTACACCTTCAACCTGCTTCCATTGACATGATCTCGATTTATGAGTGGAAGGAAATGAAAACATAGATATATAATATTAACACAGAGACACAATGAATAATAATAGAGATACAATAAAACTTTACTTCTATTAAATAAGAAATATGTTGAAACTCTAAAATGCAGACTGAAACAAGCTTGCTAGAATGGTGGCAGCTTATCTCTGAGAAGAGATGTGATGGCTACGCTCATTCGCAAGAAGATCGGTACAATGAGGCTCCTAAGGCCTTTTCACATTAAACATGAATGCAAAAAACCTAGATATCCAAAAACCTAACCCTAGGAGATGAAGCGCCAAAAGTCATGTGGGCCCTGTTGGGGTAAGTTGGTACATCAACTTCCCAGGGTCATAAATTTTGCATACGATCTTCGTTTTAGGTGCATGATAGCTCGTTGGAAAGGTCTATCTGATTACTACACATTAATACATAACACTCTAATTCTTAAAATAGTGTGTCTATGGCAGGCCCAAAAAACGTTATTTAGGGCCTCAAAACGACCCCAAAAGTTTAGGACCTGAAAAGCTAGAAAAAAACTACCAAGATGAAAACTGAAACTGCCAAGATGACATCTATATGTGAGCCAGTTGGAATAGGTGGGTGGTCACTGAGATCCATCTGGATCAATCCCCCCCCTTAGGAAGCAATGGTCTCCATTGCGTTGAGTTCCCCCATCAGATGAGGAAATTTATGTTGAATTTGACCCCGGGTGAACCACTTGCCTTGGTGAAGGAGTTGCCCTCCTTTGACAACATGATACATATGAAAATTATGTTGGTGAGTTCCCTTGACCTGTGTGTCCACGATATGGTGAGTTTATTCCTATTCCATGATGTCAGGGTTGAGCTCGGTCAATGTCAATTGTTCTGCTACCTCTAAGGTGTCCAATAATGGTGGAAAGTATGGTCGAAGGAGGTTCACATTAAAAATTCGGTGCAATCCAAGGAAGGGGGGAATGTTGAGCTCAAAAGAATTTTCACCCACAGCCTTGGTGATGGTATAAGGTCCATAGCGGAGTGGATGAAGCTTCCAATGGGGTCCTATGAGGTTTTCTTTTTACAAGTGAAACTAAACTTTATCTCCCACCTGAAACTTGTGTGGCACCCGGTTTTGATCATGACATTACTTGTACTTGGCATTAGACTTCTGCAAAATATCCTGACATTGTTGGAGGATGTATTGAATTCGTTCAATGAACTGGGTGGCTTTGTCGACTTCAGTTTTCTCATGGGACGATTCTTCCTATGTGGACTCAATGGGTAGTGCAACATCCATGGGACCCAATGGTTGAAATCCCAACCCTACCTGAAAGGGGTTGTGGCCAATTGAGCTATGTATGGCTCTATTGTAACTGTGTTGAACATAGGGAAGACTCTCATCCCATGTGCATGGATTCTTGGAATTGTACATGCGCAAAATATGCACGGTCATCCTGTTGACGACCTCAGTTTAGCCATTTGTTTGGGGGTGGAAGGCCATGGATTTGGTGATATTGGTGTCCAGCCATGACCAGAGGCTTGACCAAAATGTGCTGAGGAATTGAATGTCCCAATCAGAGACAATGGTTTTTGGTATCCAAAAATGTAACCACACTCATTCAAAGAAGAGCTTGGCAGTGGCCTATGTTGTGATGCTCTTCTTGCAGGCAACCAAAACTGCCATGTTGGAAAATCGATCAACAAACACGAAAACACAGTCATTTCCCTGCTTGTTTGAAGGAAGGCCCAACATGTAGTCCATCAAGATGGATTCCCAGGGCCTGTCAGGAGTAGGAAAAGGGGCGTACATGCCTGGTTTCTTAATGGTTGGTTTGGAAATGGCACAGGTCGTGTAGGACCTGATATACTTGCTGACATATTGTCAGAGTTTCGACCAATAGAAATGTTGTTGCAACACTGCCACTGTCTTCTCTACATCGAAGTTTCCTGCCACCCAATTGTAGTGATCTTCCCAAATCAACTTTTCTCACTCACTTGATGGAACGTAGAGATGGCCTAGATGGCGCAACAACCCATCTTGCAGATAAAAATCAGTGACAATTGTGTTTGTGCCCAACATCTAGTAGGTAGTGGCGAAGTCAATATCTTGTTCATAGAGTTTGGGCCATTTGTAAGTCTCATGTCCACAGGAGTGTAGCACTGTGGTTATTGTGGCAATTGGAGGTCGGTTGAGGAAGTCAACAACGTGGTTGGTTCTCCCTACCTTATACTTGATGTTGAGATGGAACTACTACAAGTATGTGGACCACTTCTAATGGCAATCATTTTGCAATTTTCCTTGTGTATACTTGAAATACAGAGGCTTATGATCAATGTGGATAATTGTCTCCTTCCCAAGCATCCATTGGCGGTAGGGTTATAAAATAGAGTACATTTCTTTGTCATAAGTGGGGTACTTACAAACAGTATCTGATAGTGTCTCACTATGATAGGCCACGTGATGTCCATGCTAAGTGATAACTTCGCCCACAACATAGTCTAAAGCATATATTTCAATCTCAAACAATTATTGCAGGTTAGGTAATGATAGCACCAGGGCTGAGCACAAGTGCTGCTACAAATCATCGAACACTTTCTGTTGTGACTTGACCCACACGAATTTTTCCTTCCCATCGTCCCTGGTCACTTGGATAAGGGCCCATGCAATGTGGGAGAATCCCAATATGAACCTGCGATAGAAATTGGCAAGGCCTAAGAATATCTTGAGCTCAGTGAGTGTGGTCAAGTCTATTTAGTCATAGATGACCTAGAGTTTGGTTGGATCGACATGCACCCCATGCTCATCAACAATGTAGCTAAGGTATTGGACCTTGTTCATGTCGAAGAAGATTTTTTCCAAATTTTCATATAGCTTGTGTTGTCGGAGAGTGTGTAGAACTTGTTGAATGTGTTGCAAGTGTTTTGCCCAATTCTTGCTAAAGATGAGGATGTCATCCAAATACACTACCACAAAATAATTGGTGAAAGTCCACAAGATATCATCCATCATCTTCATGAAATTTGTTGGCGCATTTGTCAAGACAAAGGGAATGACCAACCATTCCAAAAGACCTTATTTGGACTTGAAGGCAGTCTTCCATACATCGGTATGTTCTATTGGCACCTGGTGGTAGACGGACATCAGATCAATCTTACTGAAGTATTTGGCCCCCTTGAGCTGGTCAAGGAGATTGTCAATTCGGAGAATTGGGTACTAGTTCTTGACTATGATTTTATTTAGGGCCCGATAATCAATGCAGAGTCGAAATGACGCGTCTTTCTTCTACACAGGAACGATTGGGCTTCTACAAGGTGATGAGATTGGGAGGATGTGCCCCTTTTCGAGTAGCTCTTGGATATGGCACTTGATTTCCTCATTTTCTAACAAAGAAAGATGGTATATCGGCCTATTAGGTAGCGATACACCGAGGGTCAAATCGATTGAGTGCTCGACCTGACAGTTCAGAGGTACCTCAGTGGGTGAGGAGAAGACATCTTTGTATTGTTCCACGACCTTATCCACTTGTTTATGTTGCATGGAGAGACCTGTCACGAAGGCCATGGATGTGGATGCAACCTTCCACTCACTCTGAGTGTGAATCTCGAAGAAGACAAACTTCTCATTCTGAGAGATGACCTTCCTGCATTTCTTGGAAGAGATCAAGGAAATGGTGGTAGATGGGACTACCTCTAGTATCATGTATAATTTCCTATCCAAAGTAATAATAACACTACAAGGCTTAGACTCATATACAACATGATGTTTTTATAAATAAGGTTGGTTCAAAAGAACATCACAAACTTCAAGGGGGCCGACATCACACAATACCTCATCTTTGAAGGGCTTGATGTCATAGGTCAGGCGAAACTATTGGCTGACATGGAGATCGCTCCCTTGGCAAATCCATCCGATGGTGTACGACTACGGGTGTGGTGATGTCAACAAATCCAACCGCTTTATGACCTCTGCTGAGATTAGATTCTTCTGGCTACTACTATCAATGATGAAGTGCAATAGAGTATCCTTCACCCACATCTTTGAATGAAATAGGCGCTCACCTTCCTCTGGTTCATCAGGTTCATCAGGTTGGACCTTGGTGGCGGTAGAAACAGTGGCACTGGGTTTTACATCAATAATTTGTCTCCCTTTTTCTAGTTCTAAATCATAGTCGGAGCCTGCATCTAATTCATAGTCTTTCACCTCGACCACGAATGAATGATTTGAATGGAATTCGACGATGTTATGCCAAGGGCTCTTTTGGAATTCACACCATTTCCTAGTGTCTTTCTTTGTCTTCCCGTTGTCCTTCTTTTTTTTCGGTTTGGATTGGTTGTCCTGAGGCTTCCCATCCTTGTTCTGCCCTTTTTTCTGCGGGTTGGGGCCATCTTTTCTCTTCTTCTGTTGTGAGGGGTTGGAAGACCCAAAATGTTGCATCTTATGTTTAAGCTTCTGCTCAATTTTGACAACATATCGGTAGGCCATGCCCAAGGAAGAAATGTCCAGAAACTCCATTTCTATCTGGATGTATCTATACAGACTGCCATGGTACTTGAGCACTAGATGTCACTTAAATTATTTGATACCCATATTGGTGCAAAAGGTATGGAAGACATTGGTGAACTCTAGCACTGTTTGGTCCCTTTCCTTCCGCAATGTGGTCCATCTTGTATACAAGTTGTCATAACTTCCAACAGGGTAATATTGTTCCATAATAACATCCCTGAAAGAACCCAAAATGGGTGAAACTACAAATAATGTAGATCCCTTTGTTTCCTTTTTATCATATAAAGTCTCCCACCAATATTTGACATGGGGGACGGTCTTGAGGAGGGAAAATGTAATCTTTTCTCTATCAGAAAAGTTGTGGAAAGAAAAATACTCTTCTAGAAGGTTTAACCATTTATCTACGACATCTGCATCTATTTGACCTTCAAATATAGGAATATCAAAATTGATCTATACCTTGAAGTGGGTGGTGCCTCCGCTTGAGGTAGATGCATCGCTTGTCAAAAACCTTCGAAGCATTTGTGCAAAGTTGTCCATAATCTCGTTCCTCTATCGCTCGAGGGCTTCTTCGAGTAAAATTTTGAAAGGATCTCTTGTCCCGTCGTCTTTATTTTCTCCCACCATGGAAGGTTGTTTGGGAGTGAAAGAGAAATTGTTCTCAAGAGAAACAAGCTCAAGACCCAACTCTCTATACCCGACCTCGTTGAGGACATGCACTAAAAATGACAAGGAGTAGACCTCTCTAATACCACTGATCCGGATTTATGAGAGAAACAAAATGAAAACATAGATCCATAATATTAACACAGAGACACAGTGAATAATAATAGAGATACAATAAAACTTGACTTCTATTAAATAAGAAATATGTTGAAATTGTAAAATGCAGACTGAAACAAGCTTGCTAGAATGGTGGGAAATTATCTCTGAGAAGAGATTTGATGACTACACTCATTCACGATAATATCATTACAATGAGGCTCCAAAGTCCTTTTTACATCAAACATGAATGCCAAAACTCTAGACATCCAAAAACATAACCCTAGGAGAAGAAGCACCAAAAGTCATGTGGGCCCCGTTGGGGTAAGTTGGTACATCAACTTCACGAGGCCGTAACTTTTGCATACAATATTCATTTTAGGCATACAATAGCCCGTTGGAAAGGTCTATCTGAGTAATACACATTATTCCACCACACTCTAACTTTGATTGTAATGGGACTGTGGCGGGCCCAAAAAAACGTTGTTTAGGGCCTCAAAACGACCCCAAAAGTTTAGGACCCAAAACGCTAGAAACAAACTACCAAGATGGCATTTGTATGTGAGCCAGTTGGAATAGGTGGGTGACCACCGATATCCACCTAGATCATGACAAATCCCTTGAGAGACTATCCATGTAATGTAGCCATCTTGGCGGCACTGACTTTGTTGATGTAAACCAGGCGGAAGGGACCCAACCAACACATATGTAACTTACTGGGGTTTTGTAGATATTTGTAGTTGTATAACAACACCAAGGAACCTGGCTGCAATATTTTGTGGCAGATGTTGCCATCATTCCATGCTTGTTGTCTTTGATTTTCGACCATTTGTCTTAATCCCGCCACCAGACAATCCTCTTCTAGCTCCATGAGTTCATTTACCTTGTGTTGAAGTGACTATTCATTTATCATGTAAGTAGCTAGAGAAATTTGTAGGCTGGCAACAATAAATTCTAGCGACATGCCTACTTCTTTTCCTTAAACCAATCTAAATGGAGCGCGCTTAGTATTCCTTTTGAAGGTTGTTTGATATGCCTATAATATTGTGAGGATCCATTGATCCCAGTCGTCACGCTACACATTACAAACTTTGGTTAAAGCATGTTCAAAAATATTATTGAAAGCTTCAACTATACCATTAGCTTGAGGATGATAGGGGGTGATCTTTTGGTAATGGATCATGAACTCTTGAGTGAGTTCTCAAATGGTCTCATTTAGAAAATGTGAGCCTTGGCCACTCATCAGGACCTTCAGACAACTGAACCTGGTAATCACATTTTCAAAAATGAATCGCAGTGTCGTTTATGTTGTACAATCCTTAACCGACGTCACTTTGGCCCATCTTGTCAGATATTCAGTGGAAATAATAATACAATGCACACCCTTTTGGAATGTGGGAGGATTGTTTGGGTCCAAAAAATCGATTTCCCACTTCTAAAATGGTTCCAATGCTATAACTAGAAACAAAGGGATCCCATCTCTTCGACAAGGCTTTTTGATCCATTAACATATGTCACAACATTTACAATACTCCTTAGCATTGGCAAAGAGTGAGGGCCATTGAATCCCTACACGTAAAATGTTTTGTGCGGTGGCCTTACCTGCATTATGCCACCTTACAATACCCTCATGTGCTTCATACAAAATGGGGTCTGGTTCATGTTCTAAAGCACACCTGTGCATAATTCCATCAACTACCAGCTTATACAATTTTCCAACAATCAACTAATAGTCTGCACTATGGGTCACTAGTTGACGATGTTAGGCCATAGTATACCCCGTTGGAGCATGTCCTTACATAATAAATTCAACGATCGCAACTAATTGATCGGGAATTGCTTCACGTGGAAGAGTTCTGTATCGGGGAGTTCATCATATAGACTCTGACTATCTTCTCTAGATTGGATCCACGAGAGATGATCTCATCCAACATTATGTTTCTCAGGTTTGACAACTACTTCAAACTCGAATTCTTGAAAGAGTAGAAACCAATGACATATTCTCTCTCCCAACACTAGCTTGTTGAAAAAATACTTGAGCGAGGAATTGTTAGTGAAGAATTTAAAAGGGGTCCCCAACAAGTAATGGTGAAACTTTTGCAATGCTTATACCATGGTGATTCCCTCGGGCTCGGTTGTTGTATAATTATTTTTGGCATTGGACAACTTGCGACTAGAAAAATAGACGAGGTGGTCAATATTCCCTTCACACGGTTGCGCAATAACTGCTCCCAACACAATGGATGAAGTGTCTACATGAATGTAACGTCCCCCAACCCAACTGAGGAACATTACAATGCAGAATACTCTTAAAATTAAAATTTATGCTAACTAAATAATTTCCTGTAGCTTACAACTATGAATTACAAACATATTTAACTGTTAAATGTTAACATTATTTAGATGCATCTATAGCATGCTAAAACAACATGAAATGCAACTATTAAACTCAATTTTAGCAACATATAAATCAGTTTGATATAGAGAGTTAATGCACAACAAATAAACTCGTAATACAAACAACTACACGATAAAACATTTATCTTTTATAAACAATTGTGCATACAATTGCTTGGTATGGACATTCCAGCCAACCATGGACTTGTTGCTCTAAATATCAACAACAAGTCAGCCTCGAGCTAAGGCTAGTAATCAACAAAAGAGGGTGGTCTCTCACTGTCCACTCACAATGCAGAATTATCACAACCCACTACTATTCTCCTACAACTATCCTGATTTTTTACCAACTCTCTTCCTCTAGACCTTCCCAACCTGAGGAATTTACCCCTTCATTGATCTTAGTCCCTTGGGTGTCCCATTCATTTATCAAGGTCTCTTTGGCACAAGTAACCATGAATCTCTCAGCTGAGAACTCAAGGGAACTTGCTTCTAGGAAAACTACTAGCAACCAACAACAAACACTTGTTGTTACAGTGCAACTCACACAAGAGTTCACTCTTCAGGCCTGACTACCCATCTCTTCAATATTCAAATCCAAAATTATCCAGATACACTCCAACTTTCTCTAGAATTCTCCCTCCATGGTTGTTCCAACTCCCAAGCTCTCTTTCTTGCTATCTACTTGTTGTTTATGCACAAAAAATGAAAGTCTAAAAATGTTGTCCCATCCCATATGAATTTCCTCCCTTTGTCTTGCCTTTCTTGACTCACACACTTCCCCAAGTTGATTGTACTCAACCCCCATGTGCCCAATAACTATGGGATGTGACCACTCACACAAACCCTCTTACATGTATTCAATGATTGGCTTTGGGAACACTCAATCTGAATTTAGAAGGTTTATATACCAATAGAAAATTTAGGCAAATGGGTTGAATTATTATAAATGGGTAATTCCCCCTTGGACCCCTCTTGACCATTATCCTAGAATCTCCCCCCTCTTGTGGATTAATTCATCCCTCGTCTGTGTACATGTCCCCTTAGCAGCTAGCATCACATTTTAATATTAAAACATAGAAATACAATTCACATATTACATCGCTTGGTCGTAGCCACACATTATATCTACATTAAGCATTAATTAAACTGGGGATTATATTGGGGATGTTACAATGAACATGAAAGAGATTAGAACAATCGGGAAAACCCAGAATTGGCACAGTGACTAGTTTTTCCTTTAGAGTATCCAGGGCTTCCTGGCATTCTTGTGTCCATATGTACTTGGTATTTTTGTGTAGTAGCTTCTCCAAAGGGGATGCAATTTTTGCATAGTTTTGAATGAACCATCAGTAATATATTGTATGACTTAATGTTGTGCACAACTTGCAAACCGAAGTGGGGATCACCATATCCAATATGGCATAAATATTAGCTTGGTCAAATAACAATCCATCATTGAAAACTACATGCCCTAGGAGTGTTCCAAAAGGCATACAAAAGATGCACTTCTTCAAATTGAGAGAAATATGGAGCTGGCAAGATAGATCTAGCATCAAGTGAAGGGCTTATATGTGCTCCTTTAGCAAACTGATCACTATCCAATCATCCAAATAAACTTCAAGGAACTCATGGAAAAATTCCTTAAAGGCTATGACCACTATCATGGAAAAAAATGTGGGTGCATTTTTTAGTCCAAATGGCATCACGGTATAAGCAAAAGAACCCCACTCCATCGCAAAGGTGGTTTTGGCTTGATCTTCCTCTGCGATACGAACCTAGTGATATCCTGGAAATCCTTCTGTAAAAGAGTAGGCTTCTCATCCTCCAACATTCTCTAGAATATCATTGGTGAAAGCGGTATGGAACGGATCATGCACACATGCCACATTAAGGCTTCGCAGGTCTAAACAGATTTGAACGTCACCTGTTTTATTTGGTTGCACCACCATGGGACTAATCCAATCCGACTCTTCCATGGGAACAATGATTCCATCATCCAGCTTCTGATCCAACTCCTTGCACACATTTTCTTTATATTTGG
>SNQJ01S0279368.1:0-11284 GCA_010110895.2 Picea sitchensis | reverse complement strand
GAAGTTGGATCAAGACCTCCTTTGTCCCACACATGCTAGACCCAGTCCCTGAGTTAGAGTAATATTTCCTCGAGTTTTTATCTCCATTCGATCACCCCTTTATAAACCAATCGTGACATTAAACTGATGGGTGTCGGGCTCTGCTCCTGCAAGCAATCCAGGAGTGACTTTCGACGCTAACAACCCCCTTGACCACCTAAGGTCTTCATGGTGTATGCATTACATGAGAAAGCAAGGCACACCTTGAGAAGGTGTTGGAGAAGGCTAGGGAGGACCAACAGGAAATTCTCCATACCTTGAGAATTTTCGAAGAGAAATTTGAAATAGTTTGCAACACGATGTTTGGGGTTAGGATTACTATTTCTAAAGCTTCAAAAAAGGAGGGGAATGACAAACATAGGGATGATCCTACCAACTCCATATGCAAGAAGCAAACCTAATTGAGGTTGATAAAGCATTGTAGCAATAGGAGTAAGCTCTAGCTTGGAAGGGGAACATCAAACTTGTGATAGAGATTGTTGAGGAAAAGTCCACACTTCCTCCAAGTGCTAGATAACAAGTCCAAATCTTATGTGTTTTATTTTTTTATATATAGATAGTATGCATAACTCTCTAATGTTAAGGCTGGTAGTTTTTTTTTTGTTTTTTGTAATTGTTGAACTAAAGACAAATTTGTTGAAATATTTTACTAGAATGATGTTTATAGAAGAATATGATTTCATGTGTAGGTAAATCCCAACGAAAAGGTGGTTTTACATTTTTTTTTATATAATGAATAATTGATATTAATATTAAAATTAGTATTTTAAAATTAGTATTAGCATTGTTAACTTGAATTGTGTGAAAAACTTATTATATGGCATGATGTGGCATGATGTGATTGTTGCATAGGGGTTAGCCTGGCATATTCCTCAATTATTGAGGAAGGAACAATTTAATTTTTTTTAGGAAGCTTGATTGAATTTAGTGCTACAAAAAGTTGGAATTTTGATAAAATTTGAATTATGTTGGAAATTTGATAAATTCTGAATTATGATGGAAATTTTGATACTCTATATTGATTTAAAGTTTGACAAAAAAAACTCTTAAATGCATTGTTTCATAGATTATCATAAATCTTTACTCAACATAAAACTTAGTTCATGTTAAATCTTTGCTCATTCTAGAAATTTATGTAAGATATAATGATAAAGAGGATCAACAAAAACACCGTGCCTCTTAAACTTTGGCCAGCAATAATATAGTTTAAGCAATAATATTTTGTTTATGATTGTAGCTTTCTTAAACTTTGGCAAACAAAAAATATTTCTTTGATGATTGTAGCTTTCTTAACTTTTAAGTAGTAGTAGTGCCATTGCACTCATCACTATGAAATGAAAGAGATTTGATTGAGTTAAGCCACAATAATGAGAATTTGAGGATATGAAGAAGAATATTAGTGACACTTCGATCCTAGCCATGCCCAATTTGTAGTGACCATTTGCATTAGTGATAGATTCGAGTGGGTATGCATTAGGAGCAATGCTCATGCAAGGAGAAATACTAGTGTGTTACCATTCATAATTGTTTCATGGAGTGATACTCAACTACCCCACATATGATATGGATCTCTTTGTGATTGTGCAAGCGGTGAAGAAGTTGAAGAATTAACTCATAGGAAAAGAGACCATCATACACACTAATCATCAACCCCTTCAATCCTTGCAAAGATAGAGCAAGATGTTGACAAAGTGTCCTCAGACATGTAATTTTATTAATAAGGAAAAAGTAATTACAATCAGAAGTGAGGACTCATAATTTATTCTTAACCTCACTTGAAGAAGGAGCTTGTTTATATAACTCAACTCTAAACTAAAATATAGAAGAAAAACCAATCACATAATCACATGAGTATGATAGGTGTCCTTTACATAGAATATAGGTGTCCTTATCCTAACAAACTAGAATAAACTAATTTCTAAAATTATTTTAACTAGAAAATACGTATACTATAGAAATTTAGGATTAGGAGGCTAACATTCCCCCCTTTAATCCAAAAGTTCATATTTACAAATACCAAGTTCATCTTTGAACTTAGTGAACTTTATTCTACCAAGAGGTTTGGTAAAATATCTGAAGTTTGATCTTCAGATGGACAAAACTGAAGCTTGATGATGTCTTTGATGATGAACGATCTGATGAAGTGGTACTTGGTGCTGACATGTTTAGTATTTGAATGAAATACTGGATTCATGGCCATATTTATTGCTAATTGACTATCGATCAATAAAGTAGTTGGTGATTTCTGAGTTTCACCAAGATCCTATAAAATTTTGCGTAGCCATACAATGTCACATGTTGCTTCCCAAGTTGATATGTACTCTGCCTTTGCTAAAGAATTGTCAATTGTTGTCTGCTTTTTGCAATTCCAAGATATTATTGTTGAACCCATATTCATTAAATAACCTAAATTGGATGTTCTATCATCAATGTCACCCGCAAAATCATCATTTCAATGTCAAACAAGTGTAAAATTTTTGTTTCTTTTGTAGAGAAGAGAAAAATCTTTTGTACCTTGAATGTATCTTAGTACCCTTTTTGCTTAATTCCAGTGACTTTCCCTTGGTTCCTGCATAAACCTTGAAAGTATATTGACTTACTATGACAAATCTAGTTGAGTATTTGTCAAATAAATGAGACTTCCAATCAATTGCATGTACTTTGTACTGTTTACCAATTCCCCCCCTTCAAATTTTGAAAGTTTCAATTTCTACTCCATGGGGGTAAGGGAAGGTTTACAATCTTCCATGCCAAATTTCTTTAACAATTTAGTGGCATACTTACTTTGACTAAGGAATATTTGATTAGGATGTTGAGATACTTCAACTCCAAGATAATAATGAAGTGTCCCTAAATCAATGATTTTGAACCCTGTTTTAAGTTCTTCCTTAACTTGTTTGATGTGAGCTTCATTATTTCATGTTATTATTAAGTCATAAACATAGAGTACAAGTATCACCATGTGCTTATATTGCATTCGAAAATACAACGTATCATCTAATTCACTTCACTGAAGACCCACCTTTCATAGGTAATTATCCATCTTTGCATACCAAGCTCGAGGAGCTTGTTTCAAGCCATATAAAGCCTTCACAAGTTTGTAAAATTTATGTTCTTATCCTTCAGCTTCAAACCCTTGTGGTTGAGTCATGAAAATATCTTCATTTAGATCGCCATTAAGGAAGGCACTTTTGACATCCATTTCATGTAATTTCCAACCATTGTGTGCAGCTAAATTGATAACCATTCTGATAGTATTCCATTTAGTCGTGGGTGCAAAAGTTTCTTCATAATCAACTCCTTCCCGTTGAGAAAACCCTTCAACAAAAAGTATTTCTTTGTACTTGTCAATTTTACCATTGGGCTTGTACTTTACTTGATAAACCCATTTACAATTGATGGGCTTAACATCATGTGGACAATCAACTAAGTTCCAAGTCCCATTTGCAGGTACTAAATCATATTCATTAATCATTGCTTCATGCCATTCTTTATGTCCAACTACTTCAACAAAAGAAGTAGGTTTCGTGGAAGCATGAGCAAAATTAGCTTCAGATCTTGAGGATCCCCTAGTTCTTGTTTTGTTAATTTCATCTGAATGAACATCTTTGAGAAGTTGTTCGGGCCACTTTAGCCTCTTGTGTTGAGGGGATTGTATGATTTTGTGTGATTTTTTGGTTAAGAGTTTTTAAATGGTTTTTCTGTTTTTTCAATATTTACTATGCAGTTTTAATAGTTGTTGTGTTTACTTATTGAGCTAAGATTCCATTCATAGTTATAATTTTTATGAGGAAAAATGTCATTGTGGTTTTCCATTGTTTCCATGTGTTGCATGATGAGTTTTAGAGTCTTATATGGTCGTCCTTAGGTTACTAAGGGCCAATATACAACCCAACACACACGAGGAAGCCATTTTGTAGCTGCATGAGTCAGTGCTAAGTGCTTGCGAGGCCATACCATTGTTTTCTTACTAATAGATGGGTTGTACAAGCCGACGCCTAACACCACTATTGCCCTGCTTCGTGTGGGTTGCCCCTCCTTTTCGTTCAATGAGCGAGAGTTAAACATCATTGATTGGGTAACCTTTTGGTTGATTAAACAGTGTTCACTTGGTTTTTTTTTTTTTTCCTTGAGATATTTCTCACATGAATCAAAATTCATCCTTGAGTTTTGCAAATGAGTTAGTGTTTGATTGTGAGAGGATATTATGAGATTGGATAAAGACATAAACACAGTTTTCTTTAATATTGCTTAACATGGTTGGCATACAATGAATATTGGCTAGTGTTTGTTTGGGTTAATGAGTGGTGATGCAACTTTTTCTAACAATAATCTTAAAGGAATGTTGAATGGTCATAATTGTGTTTGGTTCCATATTGGTGAATTGTGCAGCCTATGAACCTAATGGTTATGGAGCATATGGTATCAGAGCTTAAGTTTAAATGTAGTTAGTGAGCTTGTATCGTAAGCACCTGAAGTTCGAATGTAGTTAGTGAGCTTGTATGGTAAGCACTTGTAATGACTATAGGAGAAGTGGCCAAGAATTGTTTCTAGGACTTCAGAGAAGTAGAGGACCAACAATGACAGGGGGTAATCATGGGGAAGATGAAGAAGAGGATCCCAAGCATAGCATTTCCATACTTACAATAATGGTAACATTGATGCTAGTAGCGAAGGGGGTGGAAACACCATCAACAGGGACTAAACATGAATAACACAAGGCTAACCCGAAAGAGTTCAAGAAAAAAGAGAAACAAGTGTCATAGCTCAACACTTAGACAAATATGGAGAACACAATTGTAACAAAATGTCAATGTTTTTCTACATAGAGCTCAAGTTGGACATAAATCCTTATCATGGAGACGTTGATGCCATCAAACTGAATCAATGGCTACAATAGATGGTAGTGTACTTCAATGTACATGAAGTCCCTTAAAAGTAGATAATTTCATTCATTGGATTAAATCTTGAAGGATATGCTTTGGAACGGTGGGAGAGTGATGCAACAGGTAAATCCTTAAAATATGAGCCATTGGTAATTGATTGGGAGGTGTTCAAGAACATGATTAAAGCTCAATTTTACCCAATTTTATATGAGCAACACCAATGGATTGTGTGGCACCACTTTAGGGAAAGGTAGGGGCAGTGAGTCCAAGAGCTCACTATAGAATTCAGGAAGAGAGTGATATGCTTAGGTGTCTCTCTCAAAAGTTTGGATATGTTGATCAAGTACTTGGGAGCATTGATACCTTATATTCGAAGTCAATTGATGTTGTTCAACCATAAGATGATCAATGAAGCTAGTGTTCAAGAATATCACCTTGAAGGAGATAAGTGGAAACATCAATCCGACGCACACAAGCAAACTAAACCACAACAACAACTGAGAAAAGGGAAAACAAGAAGTGGAATGAGAAAAATATTATAGTAGCAACATAATAAGCAACACCATCCATCAATCGATGCAAGGTTTGCAATTGAAAATGACAAACTAAGGAGGGTGTTGGAAACTGCACCCTAAGAAGTGTCCAGGGCATTTCCAAAAGAAAAATAAGAATGCATTGATAACAGTGGATGCTAAGGAAAGAGTGGAAAACACCTCAAACCTATAAGGGAAGATTAGTTGTGAAGGAGCAATAGTTGGTTGCAATCACAAGAAGGAGGAGGAGATGACCAAGTTGTTCTACTTCAAAATCCACATGAAATAGAGCAAGGTAGATTGCTTGTTTAATCCTGGTTCACAATCCAAGTTGATCTTTGCACAGTTGGCTGAGAAGCTTGGTTTAGAGAACCAATACTGTCTGCAACGATATCCCTTGTGTGAGGTAATGAAAGACATATAATTGAGAGTGAATAACGATGCAAATTCAAGTTTGCCAACAATCAAAACTTTTAGTGGATGAAGTGGTTGTAGATGTGGTTCTATTGGACGTGTGTGGAGTCATCTTGGGAAGCCCATATTTGTTTATGAGAGATGCCATATTTATGAGGTGATCTATCCAGTATATGCTTTTCAAATATGGGAAGATATATGCCATAAATGCACACAAGGATAAAGCCAAACCTTCTTTGATTAATGCTCATCGGGTAAGGAGAATCATTAGCAATGCAAAAAATGTTTGTCTTGTTGTTATTTAGAGAAGGAAAGCAACAAAGAAAAGGTGGTGATCTAGAGATGAAATCATACTTGGAAGAATGTAGTGTCAATCAACAATAGTAGCTATAACCATTGATTGAATCCTAAAAGGAAGTGTTCCAAGAACCTTAGGGGTCTCCACCCAAGTGAAAGGTTGGGCACGAGATTCAGTTGTTTTCAGAATAACCATTGTCGAACATGTATAGGTAACGCAACATTGAAGCAAATGAGGTGAAACATTAGTTGCAACAGTGGTTGGAGCAAGGAGTCATAAATCCCAATTCATTGTAGTGTGGTTCACTTTTCATGATGGTGCCAAAGAAGGATGAAAGATAGATAATGTGCATTGACTATCGTGCCCTAAAAAAAAATCACTATCAAGAATAGATATCCTTTACCAAGGATTGATTAATTGTTGGATCAACTGTAGCAGGCCAATTTCTTTACTCAGTTGGCCTCCAAATCATGTTACCATCAAATTAGGTTGAAGAAAGAAGACGTGTGGAAGATAACATTCAAAATGAGGAAAGATTTTTACAAGTGGTTAGTGATTCCTTTTTATTTATGTAATGCACTTGCAACTTTCATGAGATTGATGAATGATGTGTTATGTCCATTTATTAACTCATTTTTAATAGTATATGTAGATAATGTACTAATCTTCAATGATACTTCACAAGAGCACCTCACACATGTGATACAAGTAGTAGAGACCTTAAAGAAGAATCCACTAATTAGAAATATGAAGAAATGTTAGTTTGGAAGGACATCCTTGATATATCTTGAACACATGATTGGTGAATGAGAGCTGAGGTTGGATCTAGAAAACATTGCAATGATCATTCAATGGCGTATTCCCACTAGCTTGACATAGGTCAATATTTTTATGGGAGCAACACAATATTTTATAAAGTTCATTGCTAATTTTTAAGTAGTAGTAGTGCCATTGCACTCATCACTATAAAATGAAAGAGATTTGATTGAGGTAAGCCACAATAATGAGAATTTGAGGACATGAAGAAGAATATTAGTGACACTTTGATCCTAGCCATGCCCAATTTGTAGCAACCATTTGCATTAGTGATAGATTCCAGTGGGTATGAATTAGGATCAGTGCTCGTGCAAGTAGAAAAACTAGTGTGTTACCATTCATAATTGTTTCATGGAGTGATACTCGACTACCCCACATATGATATGGATCTCTTTGTGATTGTGCAAGAGGTGAAGAAGTGGAAGCATTAACTCGTAGGAAAAGAGACCATCATACACACTAATCATCAAACCCTTCAATCCTTGCAAAGACAGAGCAAGATGTTGACAAAGTGTCCTTAGACATGTAATTTTATTAATAAGGAAAGAGTAATTACAATCAAAAGTGAGGACTCATAATTTATTCTTAACCTCACTTGAAGAATGAGCTTTTTTATATAGCTCAACTCTAAACTAAAATATAGAAGAACAACCAATCGCATAATCACATGATTATGATAGGTGTCCTTTACATAGAATATAGGTGTCCTTATCCTAACAAACTAGAATAAACTAATTTCTAAAATTATTTTAACTAGAAAATACTTAGACTATAGAACTTTAGGATTATGAGGCTAACAATCCCCCCTTTAATCCAAAAGTTCATATTTACAAATACCAAGTTCATCTCTGAACTTAGTGAACTTTATTCTACCAAGAGGTTTGGTAAAAATATCTGAAGTTTGATCTTCAGATGGACAAAACTGAAGCTTGATGATATCTTTGATGATGAACGATCTGATGAAGTGGTACTTGGTGCTGACATGTTTAGTATTTGAATGAAATACTGGATTCTTGGCGATATTTATTGCTAATTGACTATCGATCAATAAAGTAGTTGGTGATTTCTAAGTTTCACCAAGATCCTATAAAATTTTGCGTAGCCATACAATGTCACATGTTGCTTCCCAAGCTTAAATGTACTCTGCCTTTGCTAAACAATTCGCAATTGTTGTCTGTTTTTTGCAATTCCAAGATATTCTTGTTGAACTCATATTCATTAAATAACCTAAAGTGGATGTTCTATAATCAATGTCACCCGCAAAATCATCATTTCAATATCAAACAAGTGTAAAATTTTTGTTTCTTTTGTAGAGAAGAGAAAAATCTTTTGTACCTTGAATGTATCTCAGTACCCTTTTTGTTGAATTCCGGTGACTTTCCCTTGGTTCCTGCATAAACCTTGAAAGTATACTGACTAAATATGACAAATCGGGTCGAGTATTTTTCAAATAAATGAGACTTTCAATCAATTGCATGTACTTTGTATTGTTTACCAATTCCCCCCCTTCAAATTTTGAAAGTTTCAATTTCTGCTCCATGGGGTTAAGGGAAGGTTTACAATCTTCCATTCCAAATTTCTTTAACAATTTAGTGGCATACTTAGTTTTACTAAGGAATATTTGAATAGGGTGTTGAGATACTTCAACCCCAAGATAATAATGAAGTGTCCCTAAATCAATGATTTTGAACCCTTTTTTAAGTTCTTCCTTAACTTGTTTGATGTGAGCTTCATTATTTCCCATTATGATTAAGTCATAAACATAGGTTACAAGTATCACCATGTTCTTATCTTTCATTCGAAAATACAACGTATCATCTGATTCACTTCACTGAAAACCCACCTTTTGTAGGTAATTATCCATCTTTGCATACCAAGCTCGAGGAGCTTGTTTCAAGCCATATAAAGCCTTCACAAGTTTGTAAACTTTATGTTCTTTTCCTTCAGCTTCAAACCCTTGTGGTTGAGTCATGAAAATATCTTCCTTTAGATCACCATTAAGGAAGGCACTTTTGACATCCATTTCTTGTAATTTCCAACCATTGTGTGCAGCTAAATTGATAACCATTCTGATAGTATTCCATTTAGTTGTCGTGCAAAAATTTCTTCATAATCAACTCCTTCCCATTGAGAAAAACCTTCAACAACAAGTCTTTCTTTATACTTGTCAATTTTACCATTGGGCTTATACTTTACTCGATAAACCCATTTACAATTGATGGGCTTAACATCATGTGGACAATAAACTAAGTTCCAAGTCCCATTTGCAGGTATTGAATCATATTCATTAATCATTGCTTCATGCCATTCTTTATGTCCAACTGTTTCAGCAAAAGAAGTAGGTTATGTGGAAGCATGAGCAAAATTAGCTTCAGATCTTGAAAATCCCTTAGTTCCTGTTTTGTTAATTTCATCTGAATGAACATCTTTGAGAAGTTGTTCGGCCCACTTTGGCCTCTTGTGTTGAGGGGATTATGGATTTGAATCACCATTAATATTATTAAAAATAGGATTTTCAAAAAATGAGGCTCTTCTTTCATCTGAAGTATCTGAGGTTGGAGAAGATTCTTTTGAAGATTCAGTATCAGAAGAGTCTTTTGTAGTTTCATTTTCAGATGAATTAGAAGAACTTTTTGATGAAGAGATGTCTTCTAAAGAAACAAAGTCTTTATCAAACCAAATTGTTTTCTTTGACTTTTTCAACTTACCTTTACCCTTAGTGTTTTTTCTTCTCTAAACGACTAAGGAGATGATTAATCTCATCAAAACTTTTACTTTCAGTTTCATAAAAAATTACATCTCTACTGATAATGAATTTTCCATCTGAAATAAACCTTTACCCTTTCTTTTCATCAAAGTATTCAATGAAGATACACTTCATACTTCGGTTTTCTAATTTAGTCCTCTTTTCCTTAGGAACTAAAGCATAACATGTTGATCCAAAAACCCTAAGATGATTTACCTTGGGTTTAAAACTGTACCAACATTCATAATGTGTTTGTCCATCTAAAGTTGATGTAGGTGATCGATTTCTGAGATAAACAACAATATGGACTGTTTCAGCCCAATATTTTGTGCTCAACCCTTTAAACTGCATCATAGATCTTGTCATGCCCATTAAGGTTATGTTCAGCCTTTCAGTAACTCCATTCTTTTGTGGAGTATAGGAATTTTTCAGTGGCCTCTTAATTCCATTGTCTCGACAATAATCATTGAATTCAGTTGAAGTGAATTCTCCTCCATTTTATGTTCTCAAATATGCAACCTTTTCTCTTGTTGCATTTTCAACCATGTGTTGAAAATTTGCAAGCTTTTCAAAAGTTTCAGACTTTGCCTTTAAAAAGTACACCCATGCCATTCTAGTGTAGTCATCAATGAACAATATAAAGTATCCACATCCACCAAAAGAAGATTCCATTGGACCACATATATCACTATGAATCAACCGCAAATACTTTGTTGCTCGCCATGAGCTGGATGGAAAAGATTATCACTTTTTCTTGCCAAAAATACAAGCTTCAGACTTAGAATTTTCTCTCTTGAAAGTTGGAAAACCCTTTACCAAATATTGGGACTTAAGTTTCAAGAGACTATCAAAGTTGAAGTGACCAAATCGAAAATGTCATAAACTGAATGAAGACATTTCAGAATTCATTGTTGTTGCAACATCATGCTTTCTTGGGATGACTTTTCCCTTCATTCTAAGCAATTTTCAATATCCATATCTTGAAATTATTGTTTTCAAGTTATCCTTCTCTGACTCAATATTGACCAAACCATCTTGCATGATGATTTGAAGTCCAACTTATTGGATTGTGACTAAGGATAACAATTTTTTCTTAAAATTTGGTACATACCAAACATTTGAAATCCATTTTTCAACAATTCCAGGGAGAAAGACTTTCACTAAACCTTTTCCTTGAGGTATATGAGTTGTATCATCAACTAAATAGATGGGATTTAGTTGAACATCTTGATAATTCCAAAAAAATCTCTACGATAAGTCATATGATGAGTAGCCCCTATGTCCAATATCCAATCATTTTCAAATGAATCTTCTTGTTGAACTGTTGTGAAAACATATTCATATTGATCCTCCTGGTAATCTTGATCCTCTACATATTGAGTTGATTGTTGAGAATTTGAATTTGATGTTTGCTTAAACTTTGGCAATTGATCATTGATTGTTAGACAATTTGATGCATAATGTCCCATCTTTAAACATCTCTTACATCTCACTTGAATGAAATTCATGCCTCTTCCTGACTATGCATTAAAATGGGAGGATTACTTTGAAA
>SNQJ01S0279367.1:0-11284 GCA_010110895.2 Picea sitchensis | reverse complement strand
CCTATGACTCAGATCCATCACTATGATGTGTTGGCCCATTACAGCTAACAATTTATGAGAGAAAAGAAGAGATATGTTCTTGATCTTCTACATCATTGTCTCCATAATGATCAAATGAAGGATGAGTCTTTAAAAATATATCATGAGAGAACTATTGATTACTCTCCCCAACAATGATATCTTTAAAATATATATCAAAACTAAGGAGATTTTCATTGGAATTTTGAACAACAGACTCATAACTATCATCAACCATAGCATAATTACATTGTTGATCATCTCCTTGCTGAAAATTAGAACTAGATGAGATTCCATTAGTCAACAAGCCTTCATAAACTTTAAAATCTTCCTGATCATCACTATATTTTTCAAATATGGGAACATCGGGATAAAATCTTAATGGCAGAGATAAATATTTCTGCATATAATCATCAACAATATGATTTTGAATCATATTTGAAATAACATCACCTTCTTCCTAATCATTATCATCTTTCTCATCTAGATTTGAATCAACGGGTTCATAATAAGAAAGATCTGAAGCATCCTCAGCTATGCAATCATCAATATTACTATCAATTATATCTTGAATATCTTCTTCTTGGGAATCAAAAATAGAAATAATTTCATCCTCATCGGTATCTTCATTAATATATTCACTTTCATCCTCACTACAAGAAGAAACATCATGTTGAATATCTGAATCAAACTCCTCACAACAATGCTCAAAAACAAGTTCCTGAGAAAAATACATTTCACGTCGATGATGGAATGCTATTTGAAATTCTATTAAAGAAGATATGATAGAAGGAGGTAAGAATCGGTACCATTCACGAGCATCCCCTTCCAATGAATGCATAAACATATTCATGAGAACATCTTCATCATGTATATTTAACTTAGCCATACATTGATGAAATCTGATGAGGTGATCTAAAGGATTATCCTCTTTCCTTTCTCTGAACCAAGGAAGGTAGTCTCCCCAAATATCCATAAGGGGTACTGGATGTGGGAAACCAGGAACTACAGAAAAGTTAAAAGGTGCAAACATCCTAGCCAAAAGAGCAGCAAATGCCTTCGACATTTGAATATTGTGGAGTCGTTACTGAACTTGTCCTTCATGGAGTCACTAGATAGAAGATTAAAACCAATATGATTCCCAACCTCTGTCTATCATCAAAATCTAGAACTATGTCGTCTCCCAAAGAAGCTTGCTTCAAACTCCTCTCCCCGGCAACAATGCCAATTTGTTATCACTCCAAGAGCCACTCTAGGTTGCAGATCAAGTGAGCTTGGTAACTTAATCAAATGTTCAAATAAAGGTATAAAATGGATCAAGTTGAATGACTTGGCTATAAACTCACTCACTCAAGACATATATAAACACACTCAGACAAATAGGGCCTTCACTATACTGATCAGGTAACTTAAGAATTCAAAGTGGATGGAGAATGTTATCATACCAACAGGATCATATACACTAAGAGTACATATGAAAGGCTAGTTACAATAGGAAAAGTATTTGTGATTCTTTGCCTACCAATGCAATGACAAAAAGACTTTTATCAATCATTGAATAAACATTGAATATATGAAATGTACATTCTTTCATAGGTACAGAAGAAGATAAAAGAAATGGAGGTTTGAAAAAATAAAGTGAAAAGAGATTATATTCCAATATGCATTCAAAAGTCTTTCAATACAAGAGTTTAGTCAAATATCCAAAGTCAAACCCCTCTACAATGTAAACTTAATGGGATAAATAGCCTCTACAATCCCTAACTAAGATCCTCTAAAGATGGATCGAATAGATACATATTCGTTGGCTTTGCACTATCACCCTTCTCTCTAGGGCTTCCAGTTCTTCATACAGATCAGCAAAGTCCATGTTGTATGCTTCCCCTTCTATTGCAGGCTCCAGTGCTCCAGTCATCTCCTGTTCAGCTCCCTGGATGAAAATTTTGAGTAATTATGTTGAATTCTCTTCTCCTTCTACTGGGGCAAACATCAATGTTTGTTCCATTTCCTCCTCCTCTTTGAAAATCTCTGCTAGTTGTCCTTTTGTTGCTGCACTTGCAACATTTATTCTAGCCTCTGCTTGGTTGCTTGGCAGGAATGTTTTGATTCCCCCAATTATCATAACACTCCTATGGTCCTCCTCCTTTGTGATGGAAGTATTTAACTTCTCATCATCTTCATTCACATGGTCTACAAATCCACACGAACCTTCTCCTATCATCACTCCTTGTTGATATGAACTCTCAGCATAGTTCATGAGACTCTCAGACAGTCTCATTTCTTTCCCCTTGCCAGGGATGATTTTAAGGATGGAAAATTATTTTTAAATGTAGAAACCTAGGCGAAACTTACTAATCCTTCATATGCCAAGTATAAAATGTTTGGCGGTATCTTTGTAAAAATATTCAATTTTTTAAGGATTTTATATAGTTTGTATAAAATTTTAGAGATTTTTAAGGTAATCTAATTTTATCCTATAGAATTTGGGCGCATCATTTTTAGAATAGTGAATCTGTTTTTGGGAAAAACCTTGGAAAATTAGCCCATGAGAGAAATTTAGCCCCAAAAATAATCCTTGCCCCTTTCCCCCCTGGAAATCAAGGATTTCTTCTCTTCCCACCTGGAAGCTTATGAGATCCAATGATCTCAATGGATTCCCCACCTAGAAATATGAACTTTCATCACTGCCCACATGGTAGTATATGACATCTTCATCTAATCTCTCTCCATTTCCCAGCTGGAAACTTGAAACTCCACTTCTTCCCTCTTGGCAGTCCATGAGATCTTGCATTGATCTCGTCTCATTGCCCACTTGACAACTTGAAAATTCATCTCTACCCTCCTGGCAATTTATGAGATCCTCTATTGATCTCCCTTTCTCCTCATCATCACTGAGACTCTTCCCAGTTTTTGGCTCACAAATGTGAACCACTTCCTCCTCTGTGTCACTGAGGTTTTTAACTTCCCTCAGCCACCTCTTCAACTCTTTTTACGGATTTCTGGCCAACAACTTTTGAAAAATGTCATTTTTCCTTTCTGTTCAAGGGCCATTCGTACCTCCAGTGTACATTTTCCTTCTGTTGCATCTTCAATGCTAGCCTCTCCATTTTTTCTCTTATCTCATTAAGCTCTAAATCCCTCTCTATATTGAAATTCTTGTTGCAGCCTTCTCTCTGACCACGTTCATGGCCTTCAGTAGCCATTTTCACCCTCTACCTTCCCTCCTGGAAACTATGTTGTTCACTCTGCAATTGAGAGCATCTCCATCTCCTCCTATGGCTCACCTGGCTATTCAATTTGTTATTGCACACTTGCAACAATCACGTGTAGAGAATCACACTCTGCTTTCTTTCACCTGTTGTCTACAAGAAAACTTTAACTTATGATACCACTTKATGTTATCAGATTATCTCCTTTTAGCGTCTCTCCTTTTCCTGTTGTCTGCAAACAAAATAATGACTTTCTCCTATGTCTCCTTCGCCTGAAATCTACAGACGAAAAATCATCTCTGATACCACCTGATGCAACCCCCCCTCCTACTCCTCGGGGTTCTGCGAACTCTTGGTCTAGGATCTTTTACTTGTTGAGTCAGATTGACTCTTCGAGATCCTTCTTGAAACCAAATTAATTTAACATAGKTCCCCTTCCTTTTGTGTGTAGGTTCTATCAGACCCATGGGCTTTATCTTGGCCCCTTTGAAGAATTTAATTAATGRAAGCTAGCTCCCCTCGCTAAGTCCTTTCCTTCATGTGACCTCAGCCTATGACCCGAAGCATCAGTATGTGATTACAGGCATGGGAAAGAATGGTTTGATACCAACCCGTTTTTCTCCCCGCAATTCACTACAAGGTGCCACGTATCCTTTTGGTGATACCATGGTTTCAATTGCGGCCCGCTCAAATAAAATTAAATTTCGGGCATGTTCTTCCCTCGCAATCAAGTGTGATCGTTGATCTTTTGACCTTGGACAATGCCTCCTAATCAATGGCTACAATCTATCCTCCCTTTCTGCCTTCTCTTCTCCTTTCATGCACATTCCCAGATCTCCATGATATATTGACACGTACCCCCATTTCAAATCAACGGCTGTGATTTCTTCGCGAATCCAGGCTTCAGAGTTTTCAACTCTCAACCCTTCCTTTCTCCACAATGCTTTCACCCAGAGCTCACGATATACTGACGCGTGTCTCCTATAGATCGATGAACCTGATCCTCTTCGAGACTTCAGCTCTTTAAACCAATACATGATCGACGGCCTTCGCCCCCCCCCTCTCATCAACGGTCGAGATTCTACTTCGAGACTTTGGGACTTTCTTCTTGGTTCCTCCAGAGTATTTCATACCCGGAGTTATGGATCTAACGCCACACGTCCTCTCCAAATCAACAGCTTTCGTCCACTTTAGGAATTTGGCCTTCGAGACTCTCAACCTCCCCATGCTCTGTTTTTCCCGTAGAGTTATACCCAGAATCCATGATCTCACTACAAGTGTCCTCCTGTAGATCGACAACTCCTAGATTCTTCGACTATTCGGGTTTCAACAATTTCAAACTTCACTCCCTTCCTTTCTCCCAAAGTGCTTTCACCCGGAGATTGTGATCTGTCGACACGTGTCCTTCTGGATCTGACAGTCTAGATTCACTTCGGCTCTTCAGGTTTCTTTCACCTGAAGACAATGTATTTTCGACATGTACCCTCTGGATCTGACGATCCAGACTCCTCTTTGGCTCTTTGGCTCTTCGTCTCTTTGGCGCTTCGGCTCTTCAGTGCTTTAGCTCTTCGGCTCTTCAGCACTTCGGCTCTTCGGCTCTTCGGCTCTTCGGTGCTTCGGCTCTTTAGTGATTTGGTTCTTTGGCTCTTCAGCACTTAGGACCTTCGGCTCTTTGGATCTTCACTCTTTGGCCCTTCGGATCTTTATCTCTTCGAGCTTCGAGAGTTTCAAATCCTGCGCACTCGTTCCTCATGGAGTTATTTCACCCAAAACACACAATCTCTTGCCACATGTTGCTCTTGATGATGGATGGTCCTAATTCACTTCGGGACTTTGGGACTTTAGCAAGTTCAATCCTCTCTACACACAAAGGATTAAAACTCATGCACTTTACCTTGATCGGACGGATGTCGATCTTCTGTGCTCAGATACAACAACCAGGATCTATTCTTCTCGCATTGACCTTTGCTTCCTTGGACGTTGATCTAACGGTCTAGATCTCTTTCAACAGCAGATCGACGGTTGTTTTCACTCCCCCTCTTGAGATTTTGACTACTTCCAACTTGGAAGAGTTAAGTGTTCAAAGGCTTTGACCTTTGAACTTTCTCCTGCGAATCCAGTTATCTTGGGTCTCATCTTCACTTCTGAAAACGCTATCTCTTCTGAGCTTTAGGACTTGGAATAAGTATGTCTCCTACACACTCCTTGTGTTGTCTCTTCTAATATTCTCGATTTACTCAGTATCCTAAGGGTCTCAGCCCTTCTTCTCCCTTCAAAGGGTTCTTATGCCCTTCTGGAAACCTCTCGCTCAAAGCACACCTTGCTGAGCATTTTCTACAGAGTGTTCAGTAACTCTGTGAGTATCTTTCTTTGATACTCCTTTCTTTGAACTCGACAGAGATTTCTCCTTGTGAACACTTGCACCTGCTCGATACCCGCTTGGTAGAGCTCTATAGATTTATCAGTGACTATGTCTCTCTGTGCCTTCTCTGCACAGATTCCTTCTCCAAGATATTCAATAACCTTGAGGTTCCTCTTGAGTTTTGTGATCACTTTGGTGTGCCCTCCTGGCACGTTATTTTCTGACTCAAAAGAGTTCAAATGTGCACTCCTTGCACTGGCTATAGAACCTCCAATGTTTTGTTGTGCACTCCTTGGCCAACCTAAAGAACTCAAAACGATGTTTCGAAATCAACCAAATATAGAGGAATCAATCTTCCTACTGCAAATGAACCATATCATACATCTATAGCATAAATAAACACATAGATAACACAAAACAAACATTCATTCATACAGAAATTCATAAACAGTGAAATATGTTCTTTTCTATTAATTTGAATGCTTGGTTACAATATGTGCAGGCTGGACTGCTACAGAATCTCAGCTCTCTCCTATTCATATTTCTATTTATGAGCTTTCGAGCTTCTCCGACTCTCTCTCAGAATCCTCCTAACTCCTAAAACTCATCTTTTAGAATCCTCTCGCTATAAGAGTGCTCCTCGAGCTTATCCTCCTACTCCTTAGTTCCATCACTGTCTCAGTTAAGACACCATACTCCTAGGGCTCATTTCAATAAATGATGATCCAGACCTGACTAAGATATAGAACTACTTACATTCAACCATTTTAGGCGACCCTATCCACTACCTATACAAAGGAATGGCTCGGCTTTACTCAGCGTTACAATGCAAATCCCTATGGGATCAGATTTTGAATTTAAAAATGGGAGGGTCGGTGCCTCTCCCTCTCTTGTATTGTGCAATGATGTGTTGGAATGTTGGCGCATTGCTGAGGTGGATCGATGCTCCTGCATCAATCAATCATCTTTATTAGAATAACTTGGTGAAGTGGTCTCTTTTAGAAAAATGGCCAAGTTTTTCTTACTCAACATACTCTTCCTGAGGAAAGCAGTCTCACCAAATATCCATAAGGGGTATTGGATGTGGGAAACCAGTGACTGCAGAAAATTTAAAAGGTGCAAACCTCCTAGCCAAAAGAGCAGCAAATGCCTTCGACATTTGAATATTGTGGATTCACCACTGAATTCCTCCTTCATGGAGTCACCAGATAGAAGATTACAACCAATATGATTCCCAGCCTTTGTCTATCATCAAAATCTATAACCATGTCATCTCTCAGGGAAGCTTGCTTCAAACTCCTCTCCCCAGCAACGGTGCCAATTTTTTATCACTCCAAGAGTCACTCTAGGTTGCAAATCAAGTGAGCTTGGTAACTTACTCAAATGTTCAAATAAAGGTATAAAATGGATCAAGTTGAATGACTTGGCTATAAACTCACTCACTCAAGACATATATAAACACACTCAGACAAACAGGTCCTTCATTGTATTGATCAGATAACTTAAGAATTGAAAGTGGATGGAGAATGTTATCATACCAACAGGATCATATACACTAAGAGTACATATGAAAGGCTAGTTACAATAGGAAAAGTACTTTTGATTCTTTGCCTACCAATACAATGACAAAAAGAATTTTATCAATCACTAAATAAACATTGAATATATGAAATGTACATTCATTCATAGGTACAGAAGAAGATAAAATAAAGGGAGGTCTAAACAAATACAGTGAAAAGAGCTTATATTCCAATATGCATTCAAAAGTCTTTCAATACAAGAGTTTAGTCAAATATCCAAAGTCAAACCCCTCTAAAAAGTAAACTTAATGGGCTAAATAGCCTCTACAATCCCTAACTAAGATCCTCTAAATATGGATTGAATAGCTACATTTTTGCTTAGATCTGATATGTTTACAAAAGATTAGGAACTGGATCTTATTTCTATGGAATTAAACCCTTATCCTTAAACTAAGTCTTCAACAGTTCTAGAGGCTTTGTTGGAGGATGATATAGATCTTCTAGAATCATCATCAATAGTTGGGCTTCGAGTCACCTATTCTTTGACCAAAAAGGAGTCCAAATGTGACTTTGATTGTTGCTCGTTGAAGATGGACAAGTTTTCAGCAAATTGTACATAAAACAAATTGTTAGTGCTACAAACTCCTGTAGGTGACTGTTTTCACAAAAATGCATGAAAAACTAACTTATGAAGTGAATCAAAGGATGGAAATGGTCTCTTTAGACTTGATATTTCATAACATAACCTATAATATGTCTAAGCACATAAAATTTGATCATTCAAACTTCCCCATACATCATTTGCAAAATTAAGGTTTATGCCAAAATGTGACTCTCCAAGTGCTTTAGACAAGCACTCAATATCTCTAAAATTACTACTTGGAAGCCTGATACTCTGCACCCTGAAGAAAAAACTTTCCAATACTGTCACTGTAATCATTTTCACCCTGAACTTTATTTGTTGCTTGTTGAATATGAACAAGTTTGCAGTGCAATGTGCAGGAAACATATTGATGGTGCTACAAACTCCTGAAGGTGACTGTTTTTCCAAACTGCTTGAAACTTGCTTGAAATTTGTCTTGAAGGTTAGGAGTCGGATTGATCTAAATACATACCATTTTCATTTACTAATATTATTAGGATTACTCAGACTTCATCCCAATAATCTTGCATTCATACTCTCTTAATTGTCATCTTCATATGAACTTTATTCTACCCTTAGCTCAAGAACCAAAACAGAGCATGAGTCAATGTATGAATTTCTGAGTTGCACTGATAGCCTATCATACTATGTGACCCTTATTTGCAAGTATTATGAACTTGAAATCATCAAAATTCTTCACTTACTTGCCTTATATTTCTCAAGAACCAAAATGTGTAGCTTAGTATAGGCAAAAGGAAATTATCCATGTTTAATAACCTTGAAGACAAAATATGAGCAGTAGATATCTAAAGTATAACATGTCCATCATCATTTAACAAAATTTGATCACAAAATTTTCAAAACACATTTGCTCATCAATCATCTTGATTAGAAGAACTTGGTGAAGTGGTCTCTTTCAGAAAAATGGCGAAGTTTTTCTTACTCAACATACTCTCTCTTAGCTTGGTGCATTCCTTGGCCAACTCACCCATTTGAGTAGTAAGGTGGCTACTCAAAGTGGCATTATTTTGCTTCAATACTTGACATTTGACATAAAAACCTAGGATAAGTCACCTTTATGACCACTTAGTCACCCTTTGACACCACTTGACATGGCCAAAACTTGATGGCTAGATTTATTTGAGGGACCCACCATGCTAGATGACTAAGAATTTCAAAGACTCAAAAATTTGCAAGGACTCAAGCTACTAGAATTTTCTAGGAGCTAACACCTTCAACATGTTTACAAAAACCTTCTCGGCATCTAATATTCTAATTTCGTCTAAAACCATGCCGTATTCTATCCTTGTATCACAGTTCCCAATGAAAGTTCCAAAACATGGTGTGGTGGAAGAATTTTGGGTCCCAGGAGTGGATTTGACATTGGGGGTCTCTGCTCTCTGTTCCATATTCTTAGAGGTCATCGTCAATGATTTCCTCTTTGATTTTATTCTTGATCCAGGAGTGGTTGGGGAATCAATTGATTCCCTTTCACAAGGTTGATTTTCTTGCAATGTTTCAGGGGTCTTAGTTGATCGTTCTTCTAAGTATTTTGCAAGCATTTTCAAGTCTACACTGTCAAGTTTTTTTATGGCCTCCATCTCCAATATCGAAGCCAAGGAATCTTTCTCCTGGTCAGTCTCATGTCTCTAGATATATAAAATATTTTTTTGTGTTAAAATTTTCAATAAAAAACAAATAACTAAAAATAAAATAAAAAATTGAGATAATTAAAAATATTTAAATTGATAAGGACTTACCTCATTATGGTTTGAATTTTATTCCTTCCCTCTACTTGACATTTTAAACAAGCTAGGGAAAATCCCTTCTATTACGATTTGGGCAAGTGGACTTGGTGACTATTTTTGAAGGTGCTTATTTCTTCTCTCTTCTTCCTAGTCTTTTTTTCCCTATTCTAATCAAGATAAGCAAATGTCAAACACAGATAGACCATAAAACATGAGGAAATTTATAGATAAAGAGGTTGAATTGTGAAATTTGATAATATTTTTAACTGAAAAACTCAGTTCACCCTTAGGAAACCCCCAAATCGTGCTCTGGTCTCACCCTATCTATGTTTTCCCTAGGAAAAACCCAGATCACGTTGGAGTCCAAATCTAGTTTGAAAATTATTTGGTATGGTCACACCCAATCTAACTTCACCCTAGGAAACACCCAAATCATGCTGGAGTCCAATCGTAGTTTGAAATTCAGTTGATCTAGTTGCATCCTATCTCCTCTTGCCCTAAGAAACACCCAAATCATGTTGGAGTCGAAATGTAGCAAGAAATTCACTTGGACTGGTCACACTCTATCTCCATTTACCCTGGAAAACATTCAAATCATGTTGGAGTCAAAATTTAGAAGGGAATTCAGTTGGACAGGTCACACTCTTTCTCCATTCACCCTACCAAACACCCAATTCATGTTTTTGTAATTCTTCCCCTCCAAAATGACAGTTTCATCCCCTTGCCCACGGGTTTATTTGTTTTCTAGGTTTGGCATATCGGCACTAAAGTAGGCACCATATACACCTACTTTAGCATCGATTTATCTCCTAAATGTAATCAACTATGGGTACCTTAGTGGGCACAAAAAATGTCAGGGATTGCACCTAAATTTGGTCAAAACGCGTCCATTTGGTCCTAAACGATGATCCACCATTGATCCACTCGCATGTTGTAGTTCTCAACTACATTTTAATCAAGACAATGTCTCACCTTAAGTATCTCATTCACAATATATCCCTACTGTTTGCTTGGATCATGATCTAAATCAGAAATTCCTTATGTGACCATTACCACCATTTGCACAACCTCCACTCTGATAAAGTGTGAACCTTTGGATCATTTTAACAACTTAGACTTGCAAATTGATATTGTAACTTCACACTTGGGAGCCACCAATCCACTCTCTTTTCCCATGTGTGAAAGTGTTCTTGCCTCATTAACCATGAATTTCAATGATGATGAAAAATTATGTGATGTTATACCTTATTTTAATGGTCCTTGGGATAACCTTCGCTTTAGTTCTCCTATTGAATTCCTACCTAAGCTACCCGCTCCACTAGCATGCCATTAGACTTCATCTCCTCTAGAAATATATTTGATTCTTTCCTACTAGACCACATATCGCACTTGGCAATGATACCTTGGACCACTCTTATGATCATTGATTTTTCAACCACATGGATTCTTGTTTAATATTTTGAGGATACAAACACTTCCATGATTTTAATTACTCTTAATAAATCTAATAAGATTTTTGAATTGATGTTTCATAGATGTGTGGATTTGAACTAGATATTGATATTCCTTTTCATCATTTAGTTATCCATGGTTGGCTTAAAAAAAATGTAGCAAAGATGTAGCAATTTTTATCACCCCTATTGACTTCAACCTTCTTTTTAGGTGCAATTATGTATGGTATGGTATTGGTATTGGTATTGGTATGGTATGGTATGGTATTGGTATTGGTATTGGTATGGTATTGGTATTAGTATTGGTATGTGTTGGAGCCGGAAGTCACTCCT